>JAVYIG010007623.1:0-99502 GCA_035222895.1 Strongylocentrotus droebachiensis
ATCGAACAACTTAACAATATCAATCTTCTATTCTTCTCCTAAGTGAAATATATAGATCATTTGTTTTATTAGTCTGCTATTAACAAATAACGGGACTATGTGTGAGAGTATGACAGAAGTGTAAATAATACGGAGAGACTTATTTTGTCTATTTAATAGAGTTTGCTGTGTATTGCCCCAAGCAAGTATTCCGTAATGCAGATATGGTAAAACTAAAGATGTATAAAGCATGAGTAGGAATGATGTCGGAAAATGAAATTTAAGTTTATTTATTATGCCAATTTTCTGTAAAATAATCTTACACGTATAATTTTATTTCCACGAAAATTTGTTGTCAACAGTCATGCCTATATAGAAATTTAATGAATGAGACAACTTCCAGGGGGTATCGTCAACAACAATATCCATGGGCAGTGTGTCTTTATAGAATTACTAAATAACATACATTTTTTTAAATCCATTGCAGGGGTGCCTTTTTCAAGTTCAGAATTTACAACATTGACTAAAGTATTTAGATTTTTTATGGGACTAAAATAGATTAGAATCGTCTGCAAAAAGAATAAAAGAAAGGACACCGGATGTTTCCAAAATAATTTATATAAATAATAAACAAGGGCCCAACAAACTTCCCTGCGGTACTCCCCAATTTACGCTTTGCATATTCGAAATATGATCATTCAAGAATACGTATTGTCGTCTATTGGATAAGTAACTCCTGAACCACTCCAAGGCCTTCCCACGCACCCCATAATGGAAAAGTTTGAATAATAAGATGTCGTGTTTGATGGTGTCGAAGGCCTTGTAGAAGTCCAAGAGGATACCAACCATATGAGAGCATTTTGTCTAAAGCATGCGCTACTTTGTCAACAAAATTCAATAAGGCAATGTTCTGTACAAATAATTATGTTTTTCTCTTAATCCAAACTGAAAGTTTGAAAAAATATTATGAGCTTTTAAAAAATTAACAGTTCTATATGATAAACAACTTTTTCTAGAATTTTCGACAAGGAGGATATTAAAGAAATTGGTCGATAATTTACTAACATTCAACTTGTTACCTTTTTTGAACAGGGGTATGACCTTTGCAATTTTCATGTTATCTGGCACTTGTCTATTCACTAACGATAGATTAAGAATGTGTACTAAGGGATTAACAATTGAAGATATTACATGTTTTAGAATAAAATTATTAATTTCATCATAGCTGGGACTCTTTTTGTTATTCAAGTTAGATACAATATCAATGACATCTTCTTTAACTATAGGAGTGAGAAAAATAGTGTTAGGGTTATATGTGCCTAGGTATTCAGAAAATATGTTTGGCTGAAGGAGGAATACCTTCAGCTAAGTTACTCCTATAGAGGAAAAACAGTTGTTGAAAGTATTGGCTATATTTTTAGGATCTTCGACAATATCATCATTATACCTTATTTTAGTTATATCTGATTTTTATTGGATAAGTTCATTGCTTGTTTTAAAATCTTCCATGTAAAGTTAACTGGTTCGTAAAGTAACTTTTCTTTGCTAATCGTATTGCTTTAGTTGAAATATTTGTATAACTGGTGTATCTATTATAGCCTTTGCTTGTGTAGTGCCTTTCATTTTAAATTTATAGTACAAGTTATTTTTTCTGTTAATTTAATGTAAAAGTGATTTAGAATCCATGGAGGTCTCGGTGATTTTGTATAAGTAGTTCCTTTGTCTTTAACTTTAGGAATGTGGACATCTAATTGATTATGAAATATGTTAAGGAAATTATTAAAAGATAAATTTACGTCATTAGTATCGTAAACACAAGACCAGTCAGTAGAGTCTAAAGAAGCGCCAAGACTGGCAATGTTTTCATGGTTAGGTCTGCGTCTTGATGGTCTGTGAAGATTATTTAATGAGTGCTTAAGGGTGCAATGTGACATTATAGGAAAATGATCCGTTATATCGGATAGAATTACAAAAGAGTCTGGGGTAGGAAGAGTATTGCAAAAGACATTATCAATAAGGGTGGCGGAGTGATTTGCCATGCGAGTAGGTTTCGATATCAAGTTTCAAGTTTCAAGTTTCAAGTTTTATTGTTCCACATTTTACAAAAAAATATACTATATTAGACATACCTATAAAATAAAAAATTATACAGTATAAATGAGCACGTCTCAATGATTCTCAAGTCATATAATAGAATGAGGCAGTCAAAAATGTTTCAAGAAATTCATGGGATATATTGTTGTTATTATGCTTTAAAGTATTCAATATTGAAATCTCCCATTATGAAAACGTCTTTGTTCACAAAAAGTGGATTCTTTAGTAAATCTGTAAGGTACACTAGAAAATCATTTGAATTAAAACTTGGGGGTCTATACATAATGCCCATGAAGTCATTCATCCTTGATTTGTTTTTGCGAAAGCATGCATTCCTTGAATCTTGAATAGCGTGCGTACTCTGCATAACGTGAACTGAGATGGAAGCTGAAAGCTTCAAAAAGGTGGAATTTCTATAAGGGTGCTCATACTACCAAGAGTATAACCACGTCATGTGAAAATACTGTTCCAGATGAGCTAATATCAATTTCATCAGTAGTGACAACATCCATGGGTCGATGGGTTGCTAATGAGTTGCACGACCATGGAAGCTGTCCCCGCCTAAGAACCCTAGCTACTCTTTGGACGCTAATGTATGTTATAGCAGGAGAGCATTACATTTCAGATTAAATTTGAGGAGACAAAATTGCGCACCCAAAGAAAAAGCGGACATTTTGTAAAGAGAGAAAAGGGAAGAGAGGGAGGGAGAGGGGGAGGGAGAATTAATGAGTTGGGAAGGATGAAGAGGGAGAGTGGAGGAGGAAGGGAGAGAGAGGCGGGGAGGAAAAACAAACAATGGATGATGGATCTGTAAAATCCAGCTAGTGCATCTGATTTGTTGATAGAAACAGGTCAAAAATAACATAGGTCTAGATATGACGCATTCCAAATCTATCTCCCTCCTTCTCTCTCTCTCTCTCTACATCCCCATCCCTTCCTCCCCACCATCTCTCTTTCTCTCTCTCCATTTGCAATATATGTTAATCTTTTTGTTAAAATTTGTCACTAACAGTCGTCCTTATTCAGGTTACAGTTAAACGCCAACAGATATCTCCCTCCCTGTCACTCCCTCTCTCTCTTTCTCCCTCCCCTCTGTCTCTCTCTCTCTCTCTCTCTACTTGCAATATCTGTTTTTCTTTTTTTTCTTCAAAAAGTTGTCACTAACGAGTTGTCATTATTCAGCTGACAGTAAAACATAAACAAAACACCAACAACCATATTAATAAAGAAAAATGTACATTTATTAATGGATTTTAAATCTTCCTGACATGAGCATGTACAGATGTAGTACAATGAAATCAGAGAGCTTGCTACAGATCAGAATTTGCTACGCACATGACATTTACTTATCTCACATCACAGACATCATAGCAGTTCTCTTTGTCATTGATTAATGTGACCAATGATATTAACGTCTGTTTCATAGTTAAAAACCTTTTACAATGCAGACCTAAATCTTTTTATTCAGCCCTTCAAAGGGAGAAATTGAGAAGGTAAATAAGAAACATGTCCTGTCTCTATGAAACAGTCAATATTGAGAGCCATATATGTATTAACTATCTTCTGGCCTTTAACGTATGATATCATAGAAAAGAGAAAAAGAGAGAAAGAGAAAGTCAAATGAACACCGAATAAAATTGGAAAGATGAAATCATATCACTGAAATGAAATGAATCTACAAGTCTATGTAACCATTTTGTGTATCCAATGACTATTAAAATAGATGCTGCTTAAAATCAACAGCACATCAAATTCATCCCTTTCTAATATGTAATAAAGCTATAGCATGATTACGCTAGAAATGCCTGTAATGAAGAGAACTAGGTCAACAAAATTTGTCCATAAAAGACTCTACATAAAGTTTAATATGCTAAATAAAAAAAGAATTGATGCATTTTGCTAGGTAGCTCTAAGTATGGTTTAACCTGCTTGCCCCAAATTAACAAGATCTGTTGCATATACCTTAGGCAAGGATTGTGTCATTTTGTATTGTGCACAATGATTTTTAATGTATAAAGAATGTGCATGGGCAACCATTGCTCCAGTCAGTCAAACACTAACACAGGCCAATGCAAACACCGAGAACATATTGCCTGTTTGGAGCCAGAAGGGCATTAACTCTGTACAAAAAGAACTAATGCCTTTTTGGCTCCATATAGACAATATGGTCTTACCTCATCCTAACCCTAAACCTAACCTAAAGCATCCTATTGCATCCCAAGCCCTAAACCCAAATAGCTTTGATGTAATTAAGCCTGGAGAAAATGTCAGATCACCATTATTTCACGTTACTCAATGAATTTGATAGATGCAGAGGTGTGAATTCTGAGGGGGGGGGGGGGGGGGGGCAGTTGCCTCCTTCAGAATGATACAGTGGTTTTAACGTTCACATCATCTATTACATGTAGATATCAAAAGAAAAAGGAAAAAAATGAAATTTAAGAATCTCATACAACCGCAATGATGCCAATAAAAAATATCTGGAAATTCCTTGATATGTTTGCTCTTGCAAGACCAAGGGCATACACCTCTAATCTATCAAGGAAATGAGGGTGAAATTTACAGGTTATTTTTTTTCCTGCATACATATTCCCACTTGATACATTGTACATTATCATAATTGAACACATAATTTCATCCCATAAAATAAAAAAATTAAAAGAGGTAATCACTGCTAGAAACTAAAACACAATACCTAAACATGATCAAAACAAACCAATAAAAAAAAAGGTGTAAAAAAGATTGTTACTACAATGCGTACATGCGTATGTTTGCTTTTCTCAATTTCAATAAAAGCTGTATAAGTATGTAATAGGGTGAAATCACATTATCACACTCTTAAGGACCGAGGAAATCACCTTTTTATATCAAAACCTCATTATATCAGGGCTAAAATACCATATAATATAAAGCAGGACAATTTAAAGTGTTCTTTAAGAGGTTCTACTATAGTAGAGCCAACCAGAGATAAACAAACACTGTGTTAGAACACACAACGAAAGTGGGATATTGAATTCATATATCTAGTCGCATATACAAGCTATCTTGCCTCATTAGTATTGTTTATGGCATACACTCCACAAAGACAAAGAACTAATTACATTGGAATGTGATGGGTACTTTTATACCCTTCTTCTTCAATATATTAATCAATTACCTCATTTTTTCGAGAAGAAAGAGGAAATTGCATCTCAGAAACGTTTCATAATGTAAAATCTAGCTTCAATTGAATGGTCACCACAGGCATAGCAGCACACAAATAAAATCTAAAAGGTAGCTTAAAATGTCAAGTATTGTAACAGTCCAACCACTACATGGTTGAATATTCCCAAATATATCTACCTTTGAATTACAATATAGTTAAACTTCAATTTGGATCACAGTCATTCAACATTAACTTCATATGAAAAGATTACAGTTTGTAGGTATGCTTGGGCACGCACTAAATACATTAATTACATAAATATAAACTTGTCATCAGAATATGGATTTGAATCGTGACTTATCAAGAGTGCTAAAACTAGAATATGCATTTTTTTTTGTAAATGTCTAGAAAAATCCTTGAAAGCAAAATGTAACTCTATCGAGGCAGAGACAAAACACAAAAATATGACTAAGTAAAAGATGCTTTTAAAGGATTATGTGGATGGGAAAGTAATCAAGATGTATGGATACGGTACTGCAAAGAAATTAAAAACTTGCTAAGTTTTCTCATTATCAAATAATCTATTGTATTATAAGACAGACATATAAAAGTCTAGCGGGATAAGATAAAATGCTTTAATAACAAAAGGAGAGATAGTTTAGTTAAGTGCTCAGCTTGAAGGTGGCGGAGGTGGGGGCGGGGCATTTAAGTGGGGAGGGGGAGGGGGTGCAATGTCTGGCATACCACCCTGCTGGTATGGCATGGGGGGCATTGGTGGCTGCATGTGGGGGCGGGACACCCCCATGGGGGGCATTCCTGGCATGGAGGGAGGGGGCACTGGTTGGGGTGGTGGAGGAGGCATCGCTTGGGCCCAGTGAGGGGGCGTGGGCTGCCCCCCTCCTGTACTTGAAGGGGCTCCCCCTCCTCCGGCTGCTGCTGCAGCTGCTGTGTAGGCTTGTAGCCAGGGGGGCAGGGCTGGTGAAGTGCTGCTTGCTGAACTCGCTGGAGGAGCATTGGCAGCAGCTGCGGCTGAACACATAGAAAAAAAGAAAAGAACAGGAAAGAAATTACAAATGTATCCTGTTTTTAAGCAGTGAAATCTTTCTCTCTGCTTTTCTGTCTTCACGTAAACAGATGGAGGAAAGTAGATATTCATGAGCCAACAAGGTACTACATTTGTATACACCAAATTGCATTTATATAGCAAAAGAGTGAATACATCTGACCTATATTTTTATCTGGTGATTTACCATGATTCTTTCCTTGGAATAATAATCTTTTATCCATGTTTTTATTGACATAGTAAACGAAATTGACCCAACTACAATAGATTCTCACTTGGTACCTACATACCAAGACAGAGAGAGAGAGAGAGAACTCTCTCTACATAATTACTACTGAATGAAAACAAAACAAACTGACAAGTCATTTAAACATATTTGTGGCTTTCACCCAGTAAATAAGATCGATTGATCGATCTGTATTGAAAAACAAGTCAGAAAAAATCTTGGAACCGGCGGGACTTGAAAAAAACAAAAAAACTGACAAGTCATTATAAATACTTGTAGCTTTCTTTTCTACATATGTTCATGGTTTTTATAGTTTCCGTTTAGGCTTTCATGAACATTAGTCAAGGAAAAAAAAACCCAGAGCGGTCTTTGCCATTGCTATACAGGCAGGTTTGACTGCTGAAAGTGAAGCGTACTCCGTTGCAACAGGTTTTTATCTGGTGCTAGGTATGACTTACCTGCAGCAAGCTGTTGCCAAGGAACAGCAGGAGCTGGCTTGGTTGATGATGTGGTGGTCTCGGAACTTGTGGCTGGGAAACATGAGAATAACACAGAAAAAATGTTAGTATTCAGTCTACAGGTAGATGAGGTGAACGGTTAAGAATTCACCCACAAGTCATATAAAGATAAATAATAATTAGATCTTAAGATCATTTAGCGCTCCTAAAGGTTCCGTCGCATTTGACAGGGTAAACCGAAGCATTAAAAAAAAAAGTATAACACACTTGACATTGTGTATCTTATAACACACAGACAATTAAGTAGGCATATGACCTATGTTGCAACAACTACTTATTTTCATCCCACTAGCCATACCTTTCCCCGTTAAATAGTGGTTAAATGCTATCATTTCCGGCATTATAGATGAACAAGCCTTGGTTCAGAAACATACACAATACCTGACTTGTTAACGTAACAAGAGCAATGTAATACAGCAAACATCTCTGAGCATTTAAATACATGGAGCTTAAGGTAAGTAACCAACTCTTCAAGTATAATTTTGATTTTGATGCTCCGTACTGTGTTAACTTGTTTATTGATCATAGATTTGGGAATATATATGAAACGATCTCATACAGGAATCCTCAGATTATAGTCTCAACTCTAAGTTTGATGATATCATGCTCTGTATTTCGGTGTAGTGTTTTGAAATTCAATTGTTTTGTGATCCAAAATGTAAATACTCATTTTTTGTTGTTTTACTAACAAGCCTAATTATTAAGATAAACAAGGGGTAAGCATTTAAACAATCCTCTTGAATAAGCAATAAATTAATATTGAAATGTAGCAGCTAACATCAAAGTCTTCTTGGTGAAGAAATCGGAGAGAGAGAGAGAGAGATGGAAAATGGGGAGAGAGAGAGAGAGAGAAGGAAAATGGGTACAGAGAAATACAGCGTGATAACAGAGAGAAGCAAATTTAACAGGAGATATGTAAGTCATGAGACACTTTTTGCAAGACCAAAGAAATACATTTGCATTACCATCAAGACTTCATTACAGCAAACCATAAGCACAACTTTCTTTTCAGATAATTACATCAGTGACACAGAATGAAATAAAACTAAATAGATAAATAAATAAAAAACAAATAAATACAGAAAATGAAGCTTGGAGTTGGACTAAAACAAACTAGATAAGCTCCAAAATATAGTCAGCAAAACTCAGCATAAGCGAGCAAGAGATATAGATACAGGGACTCATGACAGTAAGAGAAATAAAAACAACAGAAATGCATCAGCAGCTAACATTTGAAGAAAAAAAAAGTTGTTTAAGAGCAGTAGGGATTATCATTCACATCTTCACTAGTACTGAGAAGATACCGAAGACACCAAAGATACCGCAAGCCAAAGACGAGGATGTCAAGATTAGATCTGGAGACCTCATATTAGCTAAATCATATTTTGCTTCACATCATTCTACATGACATTAAGGGGAGGCAGCATGCACAAGACTTGCTCACTGATCTTAGTTACATGGATAGTATATTGAGCCATGGCACATTCTGCGCGGGTGATGCCACTGGCGGACATTTTACATCTTCCTCTGCACCAAGATCCTGACAGAGGACAACAAGGCCCTCGTTTTAATAAAGAGTTGTAAATAATCTTGGTCGATCCAATCTCTAATATCAATCACAACTCAGTACATAAGAGATAAGTAATTTTAAGTTGTGATTTGGATTGTGATTTGGATCAATGACAACTCTTTGTAAGACAGAAACCAAATCGTCCAGGGTGTCCGAATTGCATAGTATTCTTCTGTATGAAGTTGTCTGAATTCTGTCTTTCTGACAGAATTTTGATTCGATTCCTTTCAAAAAACAGCCTTGGAAGCTGCAAGACCTGCACGTTAATTCGCATGCCAAAATGGCAGCTGTGGCATCACCAGCATGGGTCAATAAGCTATCCATGTTTTAAGAGATCAGTGGTGCGGCTAACCTGCCGCCGCCTGTTGAGGCTGCGAGAGGGCTAGGGCCTGTTGCAGGATAGCCTGTGTCTGCCATGGAGGCTGAGATGGGGGAGACGATGCTACCCCTCGGCCTGAAAACCAAGCAGATTCGGCAGCAGATGTAAGGTGTGCTTCAGAGCAAGTAATATTCTGTTTTTACAATTTTTATGACACATGCTCTTACACTATAGAGTAACGAAGCTGTGACATCATAAAAATCTATTTTTAGAATTTCTCAATTTTTTCTTCATTTTCAGAAAGAGCATAAAAAATAATGTCCAAATGTTGAAAACCAATTGAATATATTAAGTATTGGCTGAGATATGACCATCTGAAGAAATAGATTTCCTATAGGAGCTCAAGTGTTATTTTGCTCTGGCTCCTAATGTTATGGACCAGAGCAATATATTCAATAACGTATTCAATTGGTTTTCGACATTTGGACATAATTTTTTATGCTCTTTCGGAAAATGAAGAAAAAAATTGAGAAATTTTAAAAGTAGATTTTTGATGAAGTCACACTTCACCACTATTACCTTACACAACGCCAAACCAACTCAAAGCCGACTCAAAGACCGAGCCATAACTGGCTACAGGGGGTATTTTATTTTTAAAATTCTGGTGTCGGTGCAACTGAGGTAAAACCAACTTCCAAACTCCAACCCTGGACTATACCTAACCCGAACTCTAAACATAACCCCTACGCCAATCTCTTATCCCTCAGCTATTTCAAACACATAATTCCCATTTCCTTTAGGTTTTCTAACATGAGCTATCAATGAATTCTTTAAAAACTAGATGGAACTTCGACTGCGCGCAGTCGAAAATGATGCCTCCGTCATGGAGCAATTTTACAAACCAAAACAGAAGAAATTTTTCAAATTCAACGTCAATTGTAATCCATTATAAGGTTCTCAGAATATTGTGATTACAAGCAATTTCTCATATACATATATGACCCTTTGATCTTTGACCTCATGACCCTAAAATCTACTCAGTTCATTTGCTCTGCAAGATACATACATGATCTAAGTTTGGCAGGAATCCATCAATCTGTTCTAATGATAATGCGATCACGAGCTGTTTTTGCATACATAATGAGCCCTGTGACCTTTGACCTTCGACCTTATGACCCCATAATCTACTCAGTTCATTTGCTCTGCAAGATACATACATGATCTAAGTTTGGCAGGAATCCATCAATCTGTTCTAATGATAATGCGATCACGAGCTGTTTTTGCATACATAATGAGCCCTGTGACCTTTGACCTTTGACCTTGTGACCCCAAAATCTAATCAGTTCATCGGCTCTGTAAGATACATACATGACCAAAGTTTGGCAGGAATCCATCAATCAGTTTTTCAGATAATGCGATCACGAGCTGTTTTTGCATACATAATGAGTCCTGTGACCTTTGACCTCATGACCCCAAAATCAAATCAGTTCATTGGCTCTGCAAGATACATACATGACCAAAGTTTGGCAGGAATCCATCAATCGGTTCTTCAGATAACGCGATCACAAGCTGTTTTTGCATACATAATGAGCCCTGTGACCTTTGACCTCGTGACCCCAAAATCTAATCAGTTCATCGGCTCTGCAAGATACATACATGACCAAAGTTTGGCAAGAATCCATCAATCGGTTCTTCAGATAACGCGATCACGAGCTGTTCTGGCATACATAATGAGCTCTGTGACCTTTGACCTTTGACCTTGTGACCCCAAAATCTAATCAGTTCATAGGCTCTGTAAGATGCATACATGACCAAAGTTTGGCAGGAATCCATCAATCGGTTCTTCAGGTAACGCGATCACGAGCTGTTTTTGCATACATAATGAGCCCTGTGACCTTTGACCTTTGACCTCGTGACCCCAAAATCTAATCAGTTCATTGGCTCTGCAAGATACATACATGACCGAAGTTTGGCAAGAATCCATTAATCGGTTCTTCAGATAACGCGATCACAAGAACGGGACGTACGGACGTACGGACGGGACGTACGGACGTACGGACGGATGGACGGACAACCCGAAAACATAATGCCTCCGGCTACTTCGTAACGGAGGCATAAAAATCAAGCTTTAACAGCTGAACAGGTTTCCAAATAAGGGGTGCTTGGGAAAAGAAACAAAATTTGAATATTGGAAAGGGCAATTCACAATTAAAAAAATCAATTAGTCTGAGAGCATCATTAATAATTAATTCCAAACTCAAAAGTTTCGAAGAAGATGGCATGCATACAACGTTTGATAAAAAAATTCTTGCAATACAAAACCTCAATTGAAATGGGGACCCCCGACTGTTATTGCAATAATTTGCAAGCATATTGAAGAACAGGAATATTACCGGAATCAAATTTTGATCAGAGAGTTCAACCAACACAATGGTTTGCCATTATCATGGAAAAGAAAGGATCTACCCTCCCCCCCTCCTAAAATAAAAGATTGAAACAAATTATTTTGTAACAAATTTAATAATCCCATTAATTTCGGTGACTTACTTGAAGATGAAATCTGCCACGGTGCACTTGTAGGGGGTTGTGGGGGTGGCTCACTGCTGGGCGGAGGTGGAGGCGGGGCTACAAGAAGAGATGGTGGAGGGACTGGTGCTGGGGCTGAAATGGGTGAAGGGGCAAAACAAGCAAAATCTTTATTTAATGTTTCAATCAGCAAATTCAGACACAAATTCCTGAAAGGAAGATTTATGGAAAATGAAATAGAAAACAAAATTGAACTAAACAAAAAAAAAGTAATTTAAACCCAACTAATTTACTTTTAGTGTCAGCGGCCAAAAGTGCAGAAAATGGAGAAAAGTCATACATAAGTAGAGATCTAGAGTTATAAGAACACAACTTGTTTTGTCCTGTCATGTCTTGTTCATCTTGTTCTGTTATAAATTGTTTTTGTCATGTCTTGCCTTATCTTATTATGTCAGTTTCCTCTCCTTTGTGTCCCATTTTGTCTTTCTTTTCTTTTTGTATATTTTGATTATTCAGATACTTTAAAATGGTTTATGAAAATATGTTATTATAATATATATATTTTAATGTGAATATTAAGACACTTTAAAATGATTTATGAAAATAATGTTTATATTATATTTATTCTTGGGAACCTACAAAAACAAGCTATGCTTTCCAGTAGGTTCCTGTTTCATTTCATAATTTTGATCTTACTTTGTCAACTATGTTCTTTATTGTGCAAACAATTGTTATATGAAATAAAAATAAAAAATAAATCAATCAGCTCACCAGGTGCTGGTGGATTAGGGGGTCCAGATGCAGGGGGGCCTCCATGGTAAGCCCAAGGCGGCAGCTGCCCACCCCCACGAGGCGGGGGCGGCATCATGGGGTTAAATCCGCCAGATTGAGGGGGTCCTGGGGGTCCTTGGCCCATGTGAGGGGGCATCATGTTAGGCGGCATGCCACCGGGGGGACCAACGGGAGGGGGTCTGTTCATCCGAGGGGGGCGTGGTGGGCCCCCCATGAATGGGGGCTGGTTGTGATGGGGTGGTGGAGGACCATTGTTGGATTGGGGTGGGGGGCCTCCTTGATGAGGGAGAGGGGGCGGTGGACCCTGGCCCAGAGGAGGACGCTGCTGTGAGTGCCCTGAGTTGAGCAGGGATTGTGGCTTGTTCTGGTTGCGGTTGTTCCATGGTACATTCAGATGCTGACCCATCTGATGTAAAGAGACAATACAGATTTTCATAATGACATCAAACTGGTCACTTTACAAATCATAATAAATGTCATGCTAAAAGGCATTACATCATGTCAAGAAATCATCGTTGATATATCTCTTGTACACGTTTGTAAGATTTATTGTACATCAAAAGGCAGGAATTCATCTTGATTTTCAGAATACTTACAATTATTTTTTGGAGTTAGTTCTCCTTTAAATCAAATCAAATTAGTTTTAAAAAATAAACACAAATAATGCCTTATTTTAGAGCAACAGCATGTTCCTCGTAATTTATATCATGATTTATATATAGCAAAACAGGAACACTCTCCAAAGGACCACTTTTTCTATCTTTTTTTGTAATTTCGTTTTATTCCTCCAAATGTAATACGAACAACAACATACAATTGAACAAAATAAATATATATGTTTTCAATATTAATTGCTTATTCATGAACATAATTAAACAAAAACTCATTTGCAGTATATTTAAATGAGCAGTAAAGTAAACTTAAAGTACATAAACATAATCTATAAGTCAATTGTACATATGTTGTTCACTCATATAAAAAAATATTAAAACAAATCTGGGGGTTATTTTACACCACTGAAAAAGAGACAAGGAGGGTACACTCACCAGTGGGGGAGGGTGATCAAAATTGTTCCCCTGTCCTCCTGGTCCCCCTGGGGGCATCATGAAGGGGCGGTTAGGAGGAGGACCTGATGACATAGGGGGCGCGGAATGCCTGGGTGGTGGTCCACCACCACCACCTCCATGTCCACCTAAGCTGCCCTTCGGCGGGCCTCCTCCTCCTCCTCCTGGCAAGGGACCTTCCCCCAATTCAGCCATGAGTGACAGGTACTGAAAGAAAGATGGAGATCAACATGAGACAAGATAGATAGAGGGGTGGCTTAATAGTAGAGTCACTTTCATTGTTTGTTTCCTTTTTGGCCACTGCCTTCCTTACTTTTTATAATTCCCCTTATGTATTGTCATACAGTTATCTGTTTATATATGCATTTTTATTTGTTGATCTCTTGAGGAGAAATAAATGAAACTGTAACTGAAACTGATATTTGAGCAAGAACCCTACTAGATAATGTAAACAGATTATAGCTAACATACTATTCAAGAAGTATTTCTATGAGTAATTGATTTACAACAAATATACAGAGTTTATTACTTTATGTTTTCACTGAAGCTTTAGATTAAAGGGCAATCCAACCCTTGTAATAAGTTGATTTGTATAAAAGCAGAAAAATAACAGAAACATAATGGCCTGATATTTGAGCAAGAACACTACTAGATAATTTAAACAGATTATAGCTAACATACCAATCTTTTAGTATTTTTATGAGTAATTGATTTACAACAAATCGACAGAGTTTATTACTTTATGTTTTCACTGAAGCTTTGGATTAAGTGTAACAAACAGTAAGTGTAACAAACAGTAATTAAACATTCCCTTTTACCTCTGAGTCCATTTTGGCCTTGTCAGCAGAGTTGACTATGGGCTGGGACATCGGACCACGGTCGCCCGTGGCCTTCTCCCGGCAATCGGCTGCGATGTGACCGGCCGAACCACACAGGGCACACAGGATGTTGTTGGTGACGTTCTGTTTCTCTGTACACTGCCAGGTACGATGCTCCGTCGAACCACAGTTGGAGCACCTAGGGTAGGGTGCAGAAAAGAATTTCACAATGAAATTTGTAGATGAGGTGTGGTGGTACAGTGGTTCATTTATGTGTCTTTTGATTAAAAGATTTGAGTTCGAATCCCAGCGAGGCACTACTGTTATTTGGGAAGACATTAGCTTACATTTAATAATATGGATATTTATATAGCGCCGGTATCCGCCAGGCTCTGACGCTCATGGCGCTGTACATATTACAATCACGAACATATCACTTTCTTAACTGAAGTAAAGGTAAACTTTGGCAACTCTTTATCCAGGTGTAAATGAGAACCTGATGTAGTGGAGCTCTAGTGGAGTATGACAAGTCTATTGTTATCTCAGAAATCAGCATGTCTGGCTGCTTTGCACAACGGAAGTGTTGGTACAGAGCTATCATTAATAGTGATCTGTCAGTTTATGACAGGTTCAGTGAACCAGTCAGAATTCTACATCCAGAGCTGCCAACCTTGTGCGACCCAAAAAAGGAACCATGATGGCAAAAAAAAGGAATTCATTAAAACGAAACTTACAACCACGCGGACACACTTCCAATGCAGAAATGTCCACTCCTTATGCTGTTTTTTCCATACAAACAGGTATTTTGGGGGGGTATTTTGGTATTATCGGCATTTCATTCTTTTTGAGAATATTTTTCTCTTCAAGTATGTTTTGAACTTAGTTTTCTATTGAATTTGTGATCAAATCAACATTTATGGGCAGTTGTTTGATTGTGCAGTATGTAAAAAAAAAAAATATGAAGAAAAAACGTACTACCGTAATTTGGAGGAAAAAACGGAATGGTTGGCAGCTCTGTACATTAAGTGTCTCTCCACAAGTACCTCGGTCTTGAGCCATCCGTTTCAACATTTCATATCCTGTTGCTCCACATTCTGTGATTAAATCATCAGTGCTATACACTCAAAGAAAAGGTGACTTACCTGAGCATATCTTCATCCCGGAGTGTACCGTTGAGACGAGCAAGCTCTCTAAGCTGCATCCTCCTCAGATCATTCTGACCTTCTGGAGTCTCAATACCCTGCTTGATGATCTCTTGGATCTACAAGTAAGAAAATTAGACAATTCGAGGGGTCAGTGACACAAAGACGTAACTCCATTTTGAGAAAAAGTGGTTCATGTGTCACTGAGCACTTGGGCCTTAGGGAGTTAAGTCTATGTTTCACTAGCCATTGACTTCATTGGGGTGTTGGGTGGAGTTAAGTCTTTGTGTTTCCTGGAAAGCTCACATTTTTCTGAACATTTTGATATCAAATACTCATTCTGGCTAAACATGGAGTTACGTCTTTGTGTCACTGAACCTTCAAAATCATACATAATTGCAGCAAAAGTTTGATTTTATTTCCCACCATCCTAGTAGAGGTGTTGTGGTCGAGTGAATAAGTCACTGGACTGTGGATCACAAGGTTCACGGTTCATGACTTCATGTCCTCTGGCAAGACATTTAATCTAAATTTGCCACACTCGACTCTGGCGAGGTAAATGGGTACCTGGCTAGAATTAATTCCTTGCCATGCTAAAGCCAGGGTTATAATTGTGGAGTGCCAGGAGTGTCAAGTTTGACAGACATGTGCGCTAGATACAAGAACCCACTATTATTATCATTATGTTGCAGCAATGTTTTTTGAAAGAAACTTATTCTTTCTCCTATCACACCCAAGTAAGTACTTATCATCTAGATCTGCGCTACATTGAACAGTGATGTCGGATAACAAACCAGTGTGAAGGTGAAACAATACATATCAAATTAAAATACATTTATGTATTTGCAAGGGACTGTCAGTTAAAAGCTGCTTATCTATCTTTACCTCATGTTGCTCTTCCATATCTTCTTCATTAGACGTATGACCTTTCAATCATTTGGCATCAGTTTATAATTCTTTTACAGGTCTGAGCTTTGAATTCTTAGGGATATCAAGTGTTTTTTACCAAATCACCCTAAAGAGTCACAAACATATTGGAGGCCCATTCACGTACATGCCTTAACAGAGGGAGGGAGGAGCCTGAAAAATTGGCATCCTGGGGGGTGTTTCACAAAGATCCTAAGTTGAACTTATCTCGAAGTTGACTCAACAGTTATGGAAAAACATTCGCATCTTTGAAAATATTTTGTAAAAGTTATTTTACAAGGCATCAATGTTCATTCAAATCATTCATATTTTCTATTGTAAAGGAGTTTCATGTTCTTGATGTGGAATTTATGAAAAGTCTAAAATACTTTCAATTTTTGCTTTTGAATATATTTTATTTTAAGGCTACAAATGGCTCTCAATAATTTTGAAGTCCATCTTAGAGGTAAGTTTGACTTTTAGGATCTTTGTGAAACTTCCCCTTGTTTCCTTACCTGTATGACTGCTTTCTTGACGCTTTCAGCATTGTTGGCTGTGACGAGGGCATGGAGAGGTTCATCTTCTCCGGGTAAGGGTTGTCCGTCTTTCCGCCCCACCTTCCCCTCTTTGACCGATCCCTTGCCTCGGATCATAATCTTGGTGGTGGTGTCCTTCTCAAGCTTCTTCAGGGTGTTACCACTGATGAAGATTAATGAGGGGTCAGAAGAAGTTATTAGCATTGTCATTACCACCATCGTCACCATCTTTGTATTAGCATTATATATAATATATATATAATATATATCTGTAAAGTGCATTGAGAGGGCCTGAAGTCCGGAAATGCGCTATATAAGGACGATCTATTATTATTATTATTATCTTTGTATTAAAATTTTCGTTAATACCATTGTCATTATCATCATCATTATTACCACCATCGTCATCAACTTTGTATTAGCATTTTTGTTTAATACCATTGTCATCATCATCATCATCATCACTATTACCACCATCGTCATCATCTTTGGGAATCACCTGTACAAATACACCATCAGCATCATCACCTTTACCATAAATAATCAATAAAATAATACATCATGATGAACATAATCATCACCACAATCATCCCCACATCTTTCCATCTTTCAATCTCTTACATGCCCTTGTCCTGTTTTTTTTTCTTCCCCTCAACCCCCCCCCCCCCCCCCCTTTAGTAAAAAAAAAAAAAAAAAAGATTTGGGAAAAAAAATATGGCATAAAATCGGGTAATTATCAGGCCTGTGTCATCGACTCCCACCCTCCCCCCTCCACTTGTTAGTGGTCACTCATAGCTTACCGAGGTCCAATGAGGAGACCGACAAAGTTGATGTCCGGATGCTGGTCCTGGGGGATCATGACCCGGTCACTCACTCGCTGGATAGGAGGCCTGAAAATTGATTAAAAAAGACATTAATTATAATTACCATTCCAACACTGATCAAGTGGAATTCAGCAGCTTCAATTAACCTTAATGTCATACACTAAACACAATAAGTAAGGTCACACTACACATGCCTCAAAAGTTATTTTTTCCCCAGAATATAACATAAATCCATCCAAAAAATGCCTGTTTTCAAGGGGTTAAAATGGCCGTTCTCCCCCCCCCCCCACCTCTCAATCTAGCTAGTCGAACCTGTCTATAGCGACTGCCCAAGGGAAACACAACAAATGGTCTTTGTAGACAGGTTCCTTTAGTACATATTTCAATGAGAAACTATTTTCAAGGGAAACAAAATATGTGGTCTTTGTAGACAGGTGGTCACTGAAGCAGGTTTGACTATATGTAAATAACTCAAACTCAATAACGTTTCCTCAAGTTTGAACTCACTTGTAATCTGCGGGAGGCTTGTACTCGGGGTTCATCGTCATGGCGTCCTGGATCATCTTGTGACGATCCTCCTCCAGCTTCTTGCGCATCCGATACTCCCTCGTGTTGAGACGTTTGCCCTCATGGTTGTAGATGGGCTCCGGAGAAGGAGACCTTAAGGATGAACAAGAGAAGAAAAGAGGCATACCTCCATCAGATAGAGCTCCATTGGAAGGGTAGATGCAACAGTGTGCATGGCGAAACATTGCTGGAAGTCTTTCTGTTGTCCCACATATTGAACTACATGTATGTAAAAGAGGCATACGCCCATCAAACCCCAAGTAAAGAGCTCCATTGGCAGGGTAGCTAGATGCAACAGTGTGCATGGCAAAAAATTGCTGGAAGTCTTTCTGTTGTCCCACATATTGATCTACATGTATGTTTGAAAGTTAGACATTTATCGGTAGTCCTTTAAATAGTGAAATCACTTTTTTATATATAACATTCATATATATTCCATAGTGTGTGGAGCAAAACTTTGTGATATGATTAGCCTTGAAAGTAATAAGGCTTACATAAGAAATTAGGAGTCTGTTGTCGCACATTTCATGACTACAATTACAACTGTTTGTTACTTAAAATCTACATCACAACCCGGAGTGCTTCCTTTAATGGCAGTCAAGCTGATCTTTCACAGCTTTCATTAAGAATAATTAAAACAAAAAGGCCACCTGTAAAAAAAAGAGCAATTTCTGCTACTTTGACCACGTAGTATAGGTTTGTCACAAATTGAAAACATGATTAGTTAATCGATGACAGTGCTACACTTTACAGAGATGCATCAGAATTGCAAATTCAAGTTTGTTTTGTTATTGCTCATCTTGATATAATTTCACAAAGGAAAACTAGCTTTTCTTAGTCAATACTGCAAAATAATAACAATAAATGTTGGAAATCCACTTGATCTGGGCCCTGTCTCATAAAACTTGTTTATTAATGATAAGTTATAATGACTGATATAACATAATGAAATCCTTGATATTTGATTGGTTTGAGTAAATTTGTTACAGAATTTTGGCACTTGTTATTTTTAACAAAATGTATGAAACAGAGCCCCTGAATTAGATCATTTTGATGCAATTAAACCCAGGTTTTTAAATAGGCATGCAACTCATGATGTAGAGTGGATTGAGAAGAGACTCTAATCCGGGTATAGAAGGAAAAAAAGTGAATAAGTTGTATATTTTTCATTTTAAGTTGAACCTACTGTAAAATCTTTCTACAAAGAATTGATTTTAATATATGTCAGGACTTCATGTCAAAACAAGAAGTACCTTTCATGGTAATACTACTAATAGTAACTATTGTACATGGTCTTTAGCCTAAAATTATAAACTTGTGTAGCTATTTTGTGCCATACATTACCACCAACCACATCTACAACATTATTTAAAAGTATTTTTTTTAATGACTGCATCAAGTCCATAGTCACAATGGAGCTACAGGTAGAATCAGACCAAACAGCAAGAAAATTGGTACTTTTGATGGCAATTTATGTTCATGTCTATATGAAAATTGGTAACATATGACAGCAAATGAAAGAAATCCTTTGGGCTTGCTCATAAGGATTTCCTTCATTTCAAAACAATCCTAAGGAATACAATGTAAATCTTCAGAGACCACATACATGTACTCTGAGCATAAGCTGCAGCAACAAATTAAGAGAGGCTAGTCGATTAAATTTCGAGGAAAAGAAAATGGTTTTAAATATGATAATGAAGTTATCAGGAAAACAAGGTGAAACACAAATTGGCAACTCTACCTTGCAAATATATCTTCAATTGTAAATACCAATAATAAGTTAGTGCATGCCTTTCTGTATTTACATTCATTGATCAATTATCAAAAGGGAACTTCATGATTCTTCTCCATAACATAAATAATACGTAACTGTAATGGGTTGCTAAATTCTTAGTCATCTAATGAATTTCTAAATCATTTGTTTGTTTTCACAAACATTCACTGTTTCTCTTCATTTTTCTGATTTATTTTAAAAACATGGATAACTCATATTTTCCCTACGTCAAATCAATTTTTTGGACCAAACTATGTGTTATTTTCTCTTCTAAAGTCAAATTTTGCAAAGATTAAACCATTTTTTTGATTTTCTATATAAATGTATCATTACAAGAGCAAACTAATGATAAGTATCAGGACCACATGATGAAATGAAAAATAAGTATGCCTATCTTTCAATGAATTGACAATTCATCTGCTTAGCTGCATTTCAAAATGTTTATTTTTAAAAGACAATATCTAGATTTGGCCAGAGTTTATATTTTTTCTTTAAATTAGCTTCAAGATAAAAAATAATAAAAAGAAAACATGTAGGAAGAAAGGTCAATACATAGCTAGGGCCTTATTTTGGGGGCATATTAGTGAAAAATGATCTTCACAAAAATTTGTATAAAATGTATCCCTAAAAAAATCTGTATAAGAAAAGTTGTGAGTTACAGGAAAGAAAACAAAACAACTAATGATTTGAATTGTTATCTCAAGATTTGCTTTCATCCTGTTTAATAAACACAATGATTTTGATGTCCAAGCCTGCTCGGTGCCAAATGGCGAGGTCATCTTTCTGGCATAGCCCTAGAGGAATTCACCTGTCGTGATTGCTAGCTACATAAATCATTGCTCTCATGTTAAAATACATCTAGGCATAAACACATCAAAGTGTGCAAAACATTGTGTGAGAATATACATAAACACATGTACCATTTGGAGGGAAAAGTTAGCAACAGTTTGCATAATGGTTTGTAATCAATGCAAACTTGTCAATCTTTGGAGAGAATTTTGGTTAAGATTTAGATCAGGCGTGAAAAAAACGGGGAGAAGATCGTTATGATTTATGTGATTTGGAGAGAGACAATGAAATGGGTTATTTGCTTTTCCTACACATAACCTGTCAATTTCTGCTAGATAAAAACATACATGAAATGTGACTTAGCATGCATTCAATAGATATTGACAGCAACTACACTTTTTTTAATTAGATAACAAATAAAAACCTGTAAAGTACACATTATTAGTTTTGGCTGCTGCAAATGTAGCCTGTAGATGATATTAAAGTAAGATGATATGCTAACTACAAAAATTGATATTAAGGGTATGGCAAATAATGGAAAAAGGTAATAATATACCCCTAATCAAAGATAGTTTTTTAAATATTATTCTTTCGAAGATATTCATGGCTACCAAAATGTAACGGAACATTGTTATCAAAATCTAAAAATTGAAGAATGTAAGCATCGCTATCTTATCTTCCATAATAATAGCACACTTGTTCTAACTATCATTTTCTATAAGTAGAAACCAGATTAACGACATAGTATAAAGTGTTAGTACTGGATTAGTTCTGCAGTCAATCTCATAGTCACCAATGGCAATGGCAATAGCGAACATGTGTCTACATGTAATTTGTGATTTTTCATACGGGAAACTTTTTTTTTTCAAATCAAGATTTTAAAGGAAAGAACAGACATTTGAAATGTACAAATCCAATTTTCAAGGATTGAGTATTTATTTCTCAAATCAAACCTTGTTTCAAAGAAGCTACTATAAAATTTGCAAAAAATGTGTTGGTTTATTTTATTGGGTTACATTGTTTGAAGCAGCATGATTCATACTACAAAACTGGTAATTTACCTTTTTTTCGCCACTGAAAATTAGTAAAAAATGTGGGTTTATTTTGTTTTATTTGTGCTGCAAAATTAATTACTCATGCATTACTTATCCTATGTATTTAATAACAATTGTGCAAAAAGAAGAAAAAACGTGATAATCATTGTTTCTTAGTCACACTTACGACGTATACTTTGTTGTGAGATGATAGTCTCCATATGAATCAACAAATATTTTTACAATAGATACATGTAGAGCAATATAATAGTCCTTTGAATAAGTTAAAGTAGTCACCCTAAGAAAATTCACGGCAACTGATTATTATGGACAAATTATGTATGGATGGAAAGATTTTCTCTTAAAAAATATGAATAATTTGCTGAAAAATCATTTGGATATCATAGAAAGGCGTAAAATGCTTTGTGCCTAGCTACATGTGACGTCACAAATCTTGGCGCTCTACGGAGGAACGCTGATGGCAGAAAATCTGGATCTCAAAATCAACATGTTGAGAGATGATTACAGCGGGTCCCAAACAAATATTAAAGAAGGAAAGTGTTATATTTGATCAGTAAGGCTTCCCTTTTGCAATGATATGCAGTTTGCATCAGTTCAAGACACTTGATTCTTTGGGTGACTACTATAAGGATTCTTCAAACTGGCAACAATAAATTTCATGCTTTCTGGAAGCCTTTAAAGGTACTATGTCCCTTTTGCAGCCAACCTCAAATGCTGTAGAACTTTGCAGGAATTATGAATATGTCATGTATGTCCTATCTGTGAAATTTAAACGTTAGCAGTGTCCTCATATTCAAATTATGCAAGGAAACCCGTTTACTTGCTAGACTATACTGTCAGACACTATTGAGTGACTGACTGGCCTTTTTCTTCTTTGGTAATAACATACCGGTACATGAAAAGAGTTGTAAAGGGTACATGAGCATTTGTCTACATCAATAACCCACTTCTTGTGATGGCCAATATTAAACTGATTGAATCTTTGCGCAGCATAAAACGTATGACCATTCGGTACAATTGTCTGAAAATCAAGACTATTACTCTTGGGCTCTATAGCCCTAAAGTCGATTTGACAACTAATAGTCGTTATTTTCCCACTTGAAGACATTTTCAAGCCCCACCTTTTTTAGGGAAGTTCTAAATTAGTATTATCTTTCAAATGCAGTTGAAATTTAACTTTTTCATTTGTTTTGGCCTGCAAATGGGACATAGTACCTTTAAAAGATTAACTTGAATGCCTCCTCTCATAACAATATAGATGTGAGTGATAAATAATGCTCACCCATTCATAAATAAAACTTTTGAAAGTCCTTGGATTGGAAACAGTTGTCCTTTTTTTTTTATTTTCTTTTTAAACAATCCAATTTAGCCTTCAGTTTCTAATTAAGTCCAACTATTTGACACCAATTAACAACTGTACATAAACTATTTACATTTGGTCGAAGTTAAAAAACAGCAATTTAAAAGCCCACTCTACTGAATAGGGTTCACAGAATAATACACTACATGTAGATCAACTTCTTTTCCCCTAGACCTGAGTCATCACAGCTTTCCTTTACCCCGGGGCCCAGAGGCTGAACCACCATTAAGGCCCCTGCACCCCAATAAACTAATTTCTACATGTTGGACAAAAGTACAGATTTTGCATTGAATTTTGACATACAATATAAGCTTGGTTTGAGAAGATCATAAAGATGACTAAAATCTGTTGGAATCCAGATTTTAAAAGTCCATTTTGTTTCAAAATAGTGAATTTCTTTGAGTGCTTCCTTCTTTAGCTTATATGGGAATCGCAATCATAGCTTTTTGAGTGCAATTGCAAACATGATCACATGAACCTACAATATTTTGAGAAGAAACCACTTCCAAAATCACTTCGAAATGGACTTTAAACAGCACAAGCCAAGTTTAAGGTTTAATGCAGAATCTATAAATTGTTGTTGCACATGTAGAGATGAATTCATCGGATGAAAGAAAAAAATTCAGGGGCGCTCACGGTAAGAGCCCGGTTTACAACTGAAACGACGGAGGCCTATTCAAAACACATAACCTTATCACATACCTGTAAGCTTGCGCTGGGAGTGTGAATAAATAGTCACACGCCTAACATCATTGAAATTCAATGACGAAAATATAGTTAAAGGGGATGCTTACAATAGCCATTAGAGTGAAAGAAAAAGAAGAAAAATCAAAATAAGAATGTTACGGTTAATGAAGTCTTAGACAAACCTATCCTCAACATTGGGCGGCACTCCAAGCTCTCCTGTTCGCAGTTTACGGCTCAATTCTTCTATCTGCAGATGTACTGTAGTGGGTAAAGTATGGTTAGAAAGGAGACGAAAGATTGGGTCATACATGTATGTTCATGGATCAGTACGCAGTATATAAGGCAAACTTGTTGCTTCATCTTCATCAATTAATAAAAAGAAATGCACAGGTGTTGGAACTTTGTTTAGATTGTAATGCAAATAATCAAGTAGCATTACTCAAATTGAGAATGGGTTTATTGATTCCCTAAGTTATCTAGGAAGTGAAGAATGGTGTATTTTCTCAGTGAAGTGATGAAGAAAACAAAATCAAGTAAGCCCATTGGCAAACTAACCTCAATGGGCATCAATTATCCCATCAATCATCTATTATGTAAGTACATGATGATGAAGTGACAGAGTGCAAGAAGGGTGGGATGGGGAGGGGGATGGGGAGGGGAGGGGGATGGGGAGGGGTAAAACAAATCATTGAAATGTGCATTTAATTATTTTGATTTGTAATTACGAGAGAGAGAGGGTCATTGCATAGTACATGTCAAACACATACCTTGCATGACGATCAAATTAATTTCTGAATAAAAATAAAAATTGGTGTCTCATCAGAAATCAATACGTTTCCATTTCATAAGACTTTCAATAGAATTATATGCAGATAATTTCATGCGAAATGAGACAATAAATAGCAGTGTTTGGATAGGAGAAGAATCCACCACCAACAAAAAAAGATGTGCTGAAAAATCATTTTTATTTTGGTAAATGGAGCAATAAAATATTGCCTAAAAGACATAGATATGAAAATCATCCATGATATAGACAAGCAATTCAATAATAAAAAAAAAATGAAATGATCAACATACTTCTAATCCTGATGAAGATATCATAAAGTCAATGTACATGATATAACAAGCACTTTGCAAAGTTTAACAAGGTTAAAGGGAGCAATAAAAAATTGCACCTTCTATTAGAAGATACAATTCCAAAATGCATAATGAGGAAAAAGAAAGATTATGTGAAAGAGAGGGAAGTAATTATCAATAGCATTCTGACAATGTAGAATATTGTTACAATTGGGCAGGGACATGCCTGCCAACCTTTCACAGCAAAAAAATGGAATTTTCTCTCAAGGCAAAATTAGAAATAAAAGTCTACTTTATATACTTTTCAAACAGAAATTTTGAGAAAAAGAGAGGAATCTTGGGTTCAAAACAATAGCTTGAAGGCCAATAAATATAAAATCATTCCTCCAAAATACACTGTATGCAAGGGATGATGAATATAGAACTAAGTCAGCAATTATTGTTAAAGTAGCTGTGCAAAGATTTTCAAAACTACATGTAACTTTATTTTCATTATTGCAAAGGTGAAATTTTGATTGGACAATTTTATCAAAATTCAATGCTTGGAAACATTCAAAGGAATGATTACTATTAATTACAAAATGTTTAAATACAGCCCCAGGATAGCACCTGAAGAGCTCTCTGAACGCTGCTGAGATGTCTGACATCACAGGTTGGGTATTTCCAAGCATTGAATTTTGATAAAATTGTCCGATCTAAGTTTCACCTTTGCAATAATGAAAATAAAGTTAGTTTTTTATAAATCTTCGCACAGCTACTTTAATCCTAGAATTACTGACAACCAGCATGCTGACAACAGGGAAAATTATTCAACAAAAATAATTTTAATGGAGGAAATGCATTTATAAAAAACACAGATTTTCGAATTAGAAAGTCTGGAGCAAATGTCCTGTAATGTTCTGTCATATACTATGTGTTTTGAGAATACAAAAAAAATCTGAGAGACTGAAAAAATTTGTTAACTTATCTTACCTTGACCTTAGTTTAGGTTGTGTACTATGAGACATGTTATTATTTATGCAAATAGTATTCAGCGTACAATTTTGCTCAGCATATCAACTACTGCTGGAAAATCTTCTCTAGAGAAATAAATTATACCTTCGCAACAAAAAATGATGCAAGAATATGGACACAAGCTCAGAATAAGCCACTTTCCACAAAGCGTCACATCTGAAAAGCTGAAGTTGAATTAAATGACGTTTTGACTGTGTAAAGAGTTGTTTCAACTTCTGTTATTAAAAGCACATTAGTACACATGCAAAATTCAGGAGATAAAGTGATTTTCATTTGAAAATCCATGTACAAGTAACGAACCTATATGTACATGTACATGTATGTAAACATGAAAAGAAAAAGGGTAAAACATTCAATCTGAGTATTTCTGAGTATTAAGGCAGATCAAAAGAAATTCACAGACTGCATAGATAAGATTTTCCTGCTCTTTGGAAAGGCATTCCTTGCGAAGATTGAATATCAAGCTGTAATATTTCGAATAAAGGTATTAGGGAATGAGGATGTGGGTGAACATTCAAGCAAGAATAGGAACAATTTGAGTAAATACTCACATAAGACTTGAGTTTCTTGCTCCTTAGACAGGCCAGAGGGGATGACAGTAGCCACTCCAGGGGCGGCCTTGGCGTCTTCCCCACCCCAGCGACTTCTCTTGCGGCGCTTGGAATCCGCTGCTTGCTGCTGCTGCTGCATGGGCCAACTGGTTGATGTCTGCATCAGAGCTGCATTGACCAAACACGAGGTATAATAATATTTAAACATTAATTGATTAATTACAGAGGTTTCAAAGCCCATTAATACCTTTAAGTCCAGATGAAACAACTAAAGTATCAATAGAAATACCTCTCAGGCTCTCACTTCAATACATGAAAATATGATGTGAGGACAGCCTCCCCAATCCATCCACAGGGATATAGAAATGAATGGCAGTGGATTACAATGTTCAGCATTACCATTATGAAAACGGATGTATGCAAGGGCAGTTCTCTTCTCTGCGTCTTCCTTCCCTTCTTCTTCCCCTTTTTCCTCTTCCAACCTCTTATTCTTCTCCTCTTCCTTTACATTCTTTTCCCTCATCCTCTCCTTTTTTCTCTTAACTTCTTTCTCCTCCTCTTCTACTTATTATAGTACCTCTTTTCAGTTTTCCGCATTTTTTTCCTTTCTTCAACCTTGACCCTGGCCCAATTCTTTTCTTCTTTAACGCTGCCTCATTAATTCCTGAATTAGTCTTACAGGTAAACTGAAAGAAAAATTCAGAGTAGCTCACAGCTCAGTCACTCCTTTCGGCCCTCCCCCTGATCCACAACTTGTTGGCAGGGAAAATTGCAACTGATCTCCCCCACCTTTCCTTATCCTCTTTTTGTTACCTTTCCCTTTCCCTTCCTTCTCTCTTTTGTAAGTTTGCTTGGGGGTGGGGGGGGGGGGGTGTGGGTGGGGAAGGCCTTCTTCCCCTTCTTTTCTTTTCTTCTTCCTCCTTTTTGTGCCCTTTTAATTTAGCTCTCCTCTCTCCCTTTCCCCCTTTTTTGGCAGGGGGGGAGAGAGAGGCAAAGGCCTTTTGGCCCCACCCCCCCCCCCCCCCAATCCACAACGTGTTGGCGGGAAATTGCAACCGATATCCCTTCTTTTCTTCTTCCTCTTTTTATTTCCTTTCCTTTAATGCTTTAATTTTTTTTATCTTCTCTTTTTTTCTTCTGGGGGGGGGGGGGGGGGCAACAGCGTACAGCCTGGGTCTGGGAGGCAAGGCCTTTTCGAGCCCCCCCCCCCCACCCCACCTCTTTCTTCTTCTTCTTCCTCTTCTTTCTTTCCCTTTCACTTCTCTCTCTTTTTTTGGAACAACTTTTCAGGCCCCCCCCCCCACCTTCTTTCTTCTTTTTCTTCCTCTTCTTTCATTCCCTTTCACTTCTCTCTCTTTTCTTGGAACAACTTTAGAATTACCGAAAAGTAATCTTAAAATTCTTACGCTCAATCGTTTGGCGCTGACCGGGCAGAGGGTGGTGAGCGGCTGTTACATGTCCGGCAGGGGCCTGGGCCTGCTGTGGGCGGGCGGTCATCCCGCCATGATCCCGTTTCAGTATGTTCGCCGTCACTCTTGCGGCCGCTTCACGGGCTGCGTTCAACATCGAGTCATTTCCAGACGACTTTACTCCTACGCGAGCTCCGCCGCGTAAGCAGGGGTGTAGAGCTCCAAGAGGAACACTGTTTGCACCCGTTCCTGCCATATTCACGTTGTAATTATGTTCCCACAGGTGATAAATTACAAGAACAGTGTCGGATTTTTCATCCAGGTTTTACACTCCAATATGGCGCTAGCTTTCACAAAATAAATTAGTTGTACTTGTCACATCGACAGAGGGCGCGCGACTTCTACGTGACATGACTTCATCACTGAAACTGCAACTGTGTGTACGATCTAAATTTTGCAATCAAATTTGTTCGCGAATTTAGGGCTCCCAACACTTTAGAGAGAGAGTTCAATATTGTATCACTCCTGATCCTGCCAGCCCAACGTACGTAGGGCCGAAAGTATAAGTGGAACAACAACATTTATTTAGGTAAGCATTAAGATTCAGACCTATTTTATTAGTATTATTAATGTATTTAATCATGTGTTTATCATCCTGATCATGGCCACTCTAGAGAGTCAATGCTAATGCGTATCGACCTTTAGCACTGCATTACGTGTTTTTAGGCAGCATTTAAAAACATGAATAGTCAATACACTCGTAACACACAGATGCACACAATCATGCCGATGCGGCTGATCGGCAAGTTTGACAGTGGACTCACAATTTGAATTTTTAAATTATTCTTTCTAACATCGGAAAGTTGAAAAAATTGTGTTTTACTGCTATGGTGTCATCAATTGTCACTAAAGTACCCCGATTTTGAGTGAAATCAGTTGAGTTTTGTACATACTAACGGTGGTGTTTGAAAATGAAATGTTGAGAATCAATAGCACAGCTAAGTATGACTGAGCTAGTTTTAATACACAGCCAGGATAGTAATGTACCTATGTGTGATCATGGCATGCCTCCGGCCTCATCGAAATCCTTAATCAAAGATCATTGAGATAAGATTTCTAGACATTAATCAGTGCAGTGTTAATCTTGGGCTCAGAATTATTTAGCATAGCCACAGGCCTCCCGGGTTATCTATAGTATAGACCCTAGTAATTAGTGTGTTTTAATTTCAGGGACACTGAGACTGAGTGTGACAGTCAACTCATAATTATTAATTCATATCTTTGTCAGCGACCTACAGAGATGTCAGGAAGTGGAAAAACCATTAATCTTGAAGAGCAATCCAACCCTTGTCATGCTTGTATACAGTAGGGGTGCTGGTCAGAGAATAAGGATCTTCTGCATATAAAAAGAGCATCGTCTTCGTAAACGCGAATAAGACACGTCCTAAAAAATGAGGATCGTCCTCATTTTCACAGACGTTTCATATTTTGGTGATGCGAAAAACGGATTCTCCGATGATTTTCTTGATGCATTTTACATACGGTATGTACAGTCTACAGAGACTAGTATGACTGAGCGATATCTAAGGATTTTTCCACTTAACTAAACTGATTATACAGGTGCACATGTTTATTTCTACATTGTAAAATCATTGATGGGATGGGTAATCTGTCACGGCAGGCAAGCCATAGTCAGAAGTGTATTCTCTAGTTTTCCAATCCTTATTAATTTTGAGATAAATTCTATCTTCTTATCCAGTTTATTACTACAAGATGACATAATCATGCCTTCGATGACGCTCACCAAGCCTCGCAAGAAGCGATGCGTTCACCAGCCAGAAGAAGCCCCGTTCCCCATCCCTATCGAGACGATCACGAACAAGCCAGCTACCAACCGCAATTGGTTCTTCTATCAAGCCCAGATGATTGACAATAATGTCGTCGTTCAGAACGAGGGAGACATTGTGTTTCTGAGTAAGATGGTAAGAATGACTTGATTCTTGCTTGATGTATTTGTTTTGTAAAGCGCTTTGATCAGTTGTAAATTGGATATAGCGCTATAAAAGTAACAATTTATTATTATTATTATTATTGTGTTTCTTTAAAGGTAAAGACCAGTTTAGGTCATGCGATTGCATTGTGAAAGAAACGTTGTGGAATCGATCAAAAAAGATTGATCATCTAGCATATAAGTATTGGTGTGTACTGCAAGTTTCTGGAATCATCAAAATGATAAGAAATTTTGGTCAGTCTTGGTAAAGTAAAGTTACAAGCATTGTACACAGAAAGATGTATATGGGACTATGCGATAAATTATTATATCGATCTGGACTGGATAGATATAATAATTTACCAAATATATCAATTAGTAGGCGGTTTCCGGGCAAAATTTGTATCACAAATTATTCAAAACATATTCTTTCACAGGATTGATAAAAAGAGATTCCATTTCATTTTTTGAGAGGGGGGCATTTCCAAAACTGGTCTACCGTATTTGCCGGCGTAAAGGCCGCAGTATTTTTGGAAGAGAAAATATCAAAAAGTGGGGGTGCGGCCTTTACGACGAAAGTGTAAAAAAGAAAAAAAAAAAAGTCAAAACCAACACGAATTTGCACGTATGGGACTAGAAACGGTAAAATAACAATGCCACTATGGTAAAGGACATTTCTAAACATCTTACCGACAATTTTATCTTGCATTGTTGACATGAAGACGAAAATAAACGTCCTAACACAACATTTGCTGATAGATCTTCATCTAAGGTCGTGCCAATGCATTGCAAAGGTAAAGGAATGGACAGCCTAACGGAGCTAACGCGAACATCCATCCGAAGTCGCCATTTTGTTTTCCCATTTCATGCAGTTTCGTATTACACCGTACATTGTGGTAGGGGTATATCGGACACCAAATCTGCCTGCGATCACTTTTTTAGCTAAACTTCCGGTAAATAATAAGAATATGGATGAATTTGGTATCAGTTTGTAAAAAAAAAAAATAGTGTTTTCGAGAAAATTATGATTATTTTGTTTTGTCCTTTTTTTTTTTGTCCTTTTTTTTTTTTTTTCTTCCTCTTTGAAATGTCAAAGTTGGGGGTGCGGCCTATGCGGCGGTGCAGCCTTATCGCCGGCAAATACGGTATACCTTAAGCGGTCTGTTGACTAAACATCCATGAGACCAACCCCCCCGCTGGAGCAGTGCCCTGCAAGACTGATGCTGTTGGTATCACAGGCCTGCTGACATTTTTTTCCAAGGTTTTGTGACATGTATGGCTGATTAACCAATATCAGTCTTGTGAAGCTTCTGACAACTCTTTTGATGGTTCACAGGTTCAGCATTTCTTGCTGGTAATCAGTCCATTGGGCTACTAGTCTTGTGGACCATTCTTATGGGGGGCATTCCCTATAAAAACTTCAAATTTGAGGGTAATTGTGAATGTCATAGTGAAAGGGTAATCCAACCATTGCAATAATTTCATTTGTATGGGAGAAGAAAATAAGAGAATCTGAGTAATAATAAGAAAGTTATGAATCTTTTAAATATGAGATAACCTAGTCCATGCTAATCTAAAATTTGCAGTTTTGTCAGGGGATTATGATGTAGTCACGGATAACTCTCCCATTTGTCATTTACAAATATATAATTAATATCTGATTTTCTCCTCAGTGCCTACTCCGTTGGGGCATTACTCAAAACATTTATGGATAACATATTATCATAGGTCCTCTAGAGAGAAAAGACCATCCTGGGTCCATGAGTTGTACATTTTTGAAAAATGTGAATTGTGATCATTTTGTGTGGCGGTTTTGTTTGGCTTTTCGCTTTATAAGTCGTTCGTGTGATGTAAATATGTCAGAAAGTGTGTGAAAGTAAATTAGGTAATAGGTATGATAAATCATTGTTGTTATCCTCCTTCCAGGGTTTCTTTGGGAAAGGGATTCTGTCACGGAGTAAACCGGAACATCAGTTCTTTGCCTCGTCTTTCCAGGGATCACAAAGGAGAAACTGTAAGTACCTGGTGCAGTAAAAACCTGTCTATAAAGACCTTTTAAAGGTTGACAAGAAAAGTGGCAGTTGGTCTTTATGTACAGGTTCCTTTATTACATGTTTCAATGAGAAACCATTTTCAAGGGAAACAAAAATGTGGTCTTTGTAGACGGGTGGTCTTTCTATACAAGTGGTCACTAAAGCAGGTTTGACAGTACCTGGTACAGTGAAAACCTGTCTATAGAGACCTCTCAAGGGCTGACAAGAAAATTGGTCTTTATATACAGATGAGGTCACCTCGTAAACGCCAGTGTGCAGGTTTTTTTAGTACATATTTCAATCAGAAACCGAATACAAAGGTTAATGAAAACATGGTCTTCATAGACGGGTAGTCTTTGTTTACAGGTGGTCACTATTCATGTTTCACTGTCATTAAAGGGAGTCTCCACACTCTCTTTGGTTACTGTCACATTACAGTAAAATAGGCTATAATACTATATGCTACAGCCAGGGTACTAATTTCCAATGCTCTTTGGCATTGCATAGAGACGTTATCAGAGCTGCCAACTATTCTGTTTTTTGCCGGAATTACTCTGTGTTTTCCTCCAAATTACTGTATTATGTTTATCTTCATAACATACTTTTTTTTTGTTTTTTTGGTACATACCGCACGACAAACAACTGCCCTAAAATGGTGATTTTGATCACAAATTCAATAGAAAAATAAATTTAAAACATACTTGAAACGATAAATATTCTAAAAAAGAATGAAATGCAGATAAAACCAAAATAACCACAAAAGAAAAATTCCTGCTTGTATGGAAAAAACAGCATGATGAATGAACATTTCTGCATTGGAAGTGTGTAGCGCGTGGTTGTAAGTTTAGTTTTTATGAATTCCTTTTTTTGCTTGAAATTCCTTTTTTTGGCCTTCATGATTCCTTTTTTGGGTTGCACAAGGTTGGCAGCTCTGTGTTATAATTTGATATGCGCTATAAAGCCAAATATCATTATTATTATTATTATTATTATTGAAATGGGGTTTAACACAAACAGATGGGAGGAATATGAACAAAAAATGGCAAAATATTTTTGGCCATCAATTTTTTACCCTGTGCATGATGCCAAGCCTTCTTATTTTTGTCATGGTCATGAATTAGCAGTCTGCTTTATGTTTAAAAAATAACACATTTATACCAGACTGGCCACAAACTGACCGATTACCGACACAAATACTGGCCAATCAGTCTAATCAATCTTGTGTTGAACTAATTAACACTTTCGACTTAAATTGTTAATGTACTTTTGCACAGTATTTGATTGGTCCAGATTTGTGAAAGTTTCATACTGGAAAACGATTAAATATGTCCACTCAATTTTGCAATACTCCCCAAATTTCTTGCAGTAATGATGATTGAAGTTTCTAGTTGCAAGAACATTTTGAATTTCATTGAATGATGCCATCTTTATGTTTTGCAGTACCCCCGAAAGAGCGAAGATTCCAACAGCAGAGATTCCAGCAAGTACGCCAGCACAAGTAAGCTAATCCCTCTCAGTCATCTCTGTCTGAAACCCTTGACACTAATTTGATTGAATTGTAATTACCTTGAAAAGATTTTGTATGATTTCTTCCTAGACACACACTAAATTCTTAATGATTTTAGAATTTGGGTAGATAAGAAACATATCAGAAATTTGCATGTTAGCTGTTTATCACGATGGGATGAAACCATAAAATCAAGTGAAATTAGTAATCTCCCATTTGCTTTGAATTGATGTTTTCATAAATTCTCATTTCTTACTTGTTGATAAAGGATTATTTCAAAAGGGATTGTGTTAAATGAATTTGCATAATCATACTCATGATGCACGTATGAACAATTTTGGTCTTTAAAAAAGAAAATGGACGTTTATGAATATTTTAGTACCAACCAGATATGAAAGAGGTTATGCACAGATCAGCAACATGAGAAATCTTTCAAATTTATTAAAAAGATACCTTTCAACGGGATCAAAATGAAGCCATAATGTCATTTACTGATCGGAGTGCTGAGTCCCAATTTAGATTAATTAATTAATTGCTTTTACGTTTATAAGGCCAATTATTTATGTAGCTTGCATGTCTTGCTATTAGTATTCTCACTGAACATGTGTATTGTGTTGGCGTATGAGATAATCAAGACTGTTGCACATTCCTTTGTGCATGTTGTTTGTGGCTCTGATGGGTCTTTTCTTCTTCAAAGCAACAACCTAAAATTAAGCATCACAAGATATGAAAAGTAACTCCATACTGAAAACTCATATCATTTACTTGTGCATTTATATCACTTTCATTGTAGTTTGGGGAAGTACCTGTATTTTCTCAATGTAAGCAACATATACTTTTCTTGATTTATTTTCTGCAATTATTTTCAAACTCTGATTTCATGTCTATATATCAATGCATATTTGTTTTGATATGTGGTAGCATATTCTACATTGACTGCAGAAAAACTTGTGTCAAATAGAGTACTTGTGAGGGGAAAAGTAGTCATTTATGAATCTTTCTATTGTTTACCCAGATATGAGAGGCATCTTTCATGGCAGAAGCAACTCTCATTACAGCGAAGTCGTCGTGATCAAGGAGAGGTAAAAGAACCCACGACTACCTTGATCAGTGAGGACTCGATGCAGAATCCATCCTACAGGGTACCCACTGTACCGGTCAAACGAGTGAAGCGCGCCACCATCTCGGAGCGCAACCAGCGAGCAGGGATCATGACGACCACCGACCATAAGAAGGAGCTGCCTGAACCGTGGTTGGTCCCCGAGGGCAAGGATGTATCGGTGGATCCTAGCCAGCCTGGAAGAGACAGGCAGGGTATGGCCTCAGGGAATGTCACTGTACCCTCTACCCACCAGGCACATCATGGACCTACGATGCAAATAACAACGTTAGCACCATCCACAGATGGGTGTGAGACTGAGGATGTGGACGGGAACGGTAGAATGAAATCACCAGGGAGTCATTCTGGAGAGGATGTTGAGAGCAGACAAGAGGTTTCTTGTCATCTTCCTGTTGTGGATCATCTTCGTGGTACAGATGACTCTGAAGTGAGTAAGTTTGTCTTCCAATCTGAGACTTCCGGTGTGCAGCACACTGTCAGCTCTAGCGAACCAACCTCATCTTGCCTTCCAAATTCTGCCTCTGGTAAAAGCAGTCAACGTGGTGATGCCAGTGAGAAGATGTTATCCTCGGGACAATCTGAGTCAGTCTGGGAAACCAGACATGCAGACTGGGCTAACTGCATGGAAGCAGGGAGGGAGGGGGATGAAGGACAGGTTGAGACAAAGAATCACAAAGACCTGCTTGACAGTTCCAGGAACAGAACCAGTGTCTGGTCTATGTCTTCTTGGAGGACAGACCCTAAAGTTTGGGATCAAGATCACGACGGCGAGAGCAAATTGATAGCCCAATCGGGACAAAGGCAACAGGGGGTTGATAACCAAGAGAACACTGGACCTTCTCAAACGATGGAATCGGAGTCTGTCCATAATGGTGGGCAGGATAGAGTAACAGATGGAGCCCCAATGACCTCAGGGTTAGGAATGGATCAAACGTCCATTGAGGGGGAGAAAAAGAGGTCGAGTGGACATCCCTCTTGGAGCGAGGAATGGACCAGCGATCCTAGGGACTGGGATATGGGCGGTGAGGACCAGGCTCCTATGTCTACAACCCTGGACCAGGCCCACAAGGACTCTGAGGAGGAAGACCAGGGCTTTGATGATAGCTGTGAAGTTTCTGAACAGCAGAGTGATCAAATGGAGCCTTCTACCTCAAAGAAGTCCCTAGGTAAGAGCTGTACAATTGAAAGTGATGTGCTATGTTTGGAGTGGCTAGAGGAGTTAAGAAATCAATAATGGGCTCCAAAACGTGTGAAATCATATAATTTTAATATTATACAGTAGGCTTGCGGGTGCACCATGTGAGAGAGAGAGAGAGAGGATTGAGGAGTCTACTGTATATCTACATCACCATGCAAGCTGACACTTAGAAGCAGTAATTTTAATATTTTTTTCATGATCTATCTGCCTAATATGGTCTTAGCACCTTATTTGTTTTTAACTTGTTTACCGTTCATAGGGTTACAAATGCAAATCATCTCACAAAATATCTTCGCGTCATGATAAATTGGGAACCATTGTTGCAAATTTTGTAACTGAACTTTGCTCCATCAAACTGAATAGATTAGGTATTAAAGAAGTCAAAAGGCACAGTGCGAAGTATTAAAGTGTGAAAGAAATATTTGCATTATTTCTATTCTCATTAATAATTTTTTTTCTTCTGCTCTCTCTTTAATAGAGTCTAATAAGGCCCCAGAAAGAGACACTGATTGTCACCGTAGCAATGCTGAGGATTCCTTTGTCGCTGTGCCTACTCCTGTGGAGTTTGAAGATGCTACCACAAGCCAGACGGAGAGCAATAACATCCTAAGTCTCAAAGGCAGAGATGCTCGCAAGAAGGTACTTGACTCGGTTGAAATCCTCTATATCCTATGCTATTTTTCAATTGTAAAGACTGAATAAATTCTGTTCTCCTTCTTAATAGTTACAATTTTTTTTTTTTTTTTTTTAACTGCTCATATGTTGATCAAGTTCATTGCAATAGTACCCCTACCCTACATGTATATCTTTGTCAAAATACACTCAAGATATTTATGCTGCTTTGAATGAAAATCATCTGTAAGAAAACAATAGTTGCCCTGTTTTCGTATTTTTTTGTTTCACACAGGAAGATGTAAGTTGGATGGTATCGTAGGATATCAAAATGCAAAGTTTGTGTACATGTTCCATCGTAAAAAAGATACATTCAATATGAAATTATCCTTCTTTTTTTTCAAGATGATGTTTTGCATACTGGTGTTTGTTTTTGCAGATCCGTGAAGTAAATAAAGGTCCTGTGAGAAACAAGGACCCATATCCAATCTTTGAATATCTTCAGCTCAGCTATGAGGAGGTGAGTTACCAGTATAGTGTGAAATCTTGATGAGTTATACTTATATAGTGTTCTCATTGCTCATTTGTTTAAAAATACTATCAAGTTTAATAGTGATCTTGATTTATCCTACCATAACCAGTTAAAGCACAATTTATGCCTTGCTAGCGGGGTAACAATGAAAAAAATGTTTTCTTTCTTTTTTCCATCAAAAATATATAAAACCCAATAAACTCCTTCAGACAAATATAAAACCCATATGAAACATGCTCTATGGTAGGTAGATTATTATTCTAAGTGAGGTAACAGTGACAAATATGTTTTATCAAAAATAGACTCCTTCAGGCAAATATAAAACCTATATGAAACTTGCTCTATGGTAGGTATAGTAATAGTAGTAGTAGGAACAGTATTATTGATATTCTTACTTTAGTTCAGAGTTTTGTTATGAGAGTTACAATATTACCATCATCACCATTATTATACCATAATCATCGTCGTCATCATCATTATAGTCATCATTTTGATACTTTTGTCATTAACCTGGTTGTTATGTTCAATTTATAGGCCTTCTTCTTGTCCTACGGTCTTGGATGTTTGAGCCTGAGAAACGCCAATGAGGTAAGGAGGATACTTCCTGGAAACCATTCCTTGATTTTAAACATTTTTTTACACTGTTCCGATATGAAAATTTGATTGCTAGAGTGTCAAAATATAAATACTGAACCTTTCTTACATTGAGAATAGAGTAAAGAAACCAAGCAGTAAAAAAAATGGAGGCGCTATAGCTCAGTCGGTAGAGCAGTGGTCTCGTAATCCAACGACCCGGGTTCAAAACCAAGGCGGTGCACTAGTGCCCTTTGGTAAGGCATTAATCCTCATTACCAGGTCTCTCGGAGAGGATCTGGTTGCTTACTAACAAGCATTTATGATTTCTAGCAGTCAGGTAAAAAGAACAACCACATAATAAAAGATTGTGTTATGAATTTGTGTCTTGTCTCTTCAGGAACAAATGGATCTTACGGAGATGTGGAAGACCTTCCGGCGCCATCAGCCAAGCTTCGTGGCTAACTACATTGTATATCACTTCTTCCGAAGCAAGGGATGGGTGCCCAAGACCGGGCTCAAGTTTGGAGCAGATTTCAGTGAGTGGATATTGCCTTTTCATTCTCCTTTTCTTTAATTACTAAGCCAGCTTGATGAGTATGATTTTGTTTAATTAATCCATCAGAGCATTTACTGTGTAGATAATTAAATTTACACCGTGAAAGATTTCATTCAAAAAAAAATTGTGTTGGATAGCAGACTAGAATAAATGTGCAGCTAGGCATTTTCACCCATTTGATTATTATCAGCTGTAATATCAATATGTAGTCTTGAACAGTCGGGTGTTAGTTTGGGTCAATATAACATGTAACATATAAGAATACTTTAAATGGAAGATTTTCCAGTTTAATTTAGTATTTCTCTTGTCAAGTCTTGTAGAAAGAATACTATTATTTGAAGGAACGCTAGTTATAACAAGGTAATTTTGCCAGTCCCAGTTCTGATATATTCCCTATTTTAGCCCTCAAAAATCAAGATTTCAATATAACAATAACTTCATTGATCCCTAGGATTTTTCATGATCAGATTCAATTCCATATATCAATTTAATTTTCATTCCCTACAATATTGTTGTCTTCTTCAGTCCTATACAAGAAGGGTCCACCTTTCTACCATGCCAGCTACTGTGTGTATGTCTTCATGATCAATGAGGAGGACATCGACCACCAAGGCGTCCACAAGATGAACTGGGCCTCTCTCATGGGCAGGGACCGGGTCATTGAGAATGCAGCCAAGGTCAGTAATAATGATAATTATAGGCATTTCTATAGTGCCCTCTCTCTGAAAATTCTATTCCGAGGCGCATTTATTATTACCCCTGCTTTAGCCTAGCTGCCATTACAGCGCTCTAGCATTTCAAGGAATTAATTCCTGCCAAATACCCGTTTACCTCACATGGGTTGAGTGTGGCAATGGCAGATTAATGCCTTGCCAGAGGACATTAGTGCTGTATCAGGGATCGAACCACGACCTTTGAATTCAAGTCAAGTGCTTAAACCACTCGACTACGACACTTCTGAACAGTCACATCATACTCTTCTTGTTGGGTGTATTCAACTGAGAGTCATGATTGAGCATGGATTATCCATATTTAAAACCTGCTGTGAATCATTTCACTACAATTCTTTGTGAGGAGAAATATTTCTGGCAACTAGGTAATTACGTAGAGGTGTTGTAGTCGAGTGGTTTAAGCATTTGACTTGCAATTCAAAGGTAATGTGTTTGATCCCGACACGGCACTAATGTCCTTTGGCAAGGCATCAATCTACATTTGCCTCTCCATACCCAAGAGAGAATATAAGGGCTTTGTAGGATGATGAAAGCCTTTGTGTTAGTTATTGCCATAAGACCTCATGGTAATTCCTTATGGTAGGAATACTCCCCAGTGAGTGGAGATGGTGCACATTGTGCGTGAATGAATCCGATGACCTAGGTATTAATATCTGTGAAGTGCTTAGAGATGGTATTTCGTATTAAGCGCTATTTTATGGCATCTTTAACAGATGGCAACCTTAAGAGCTAGCAACCTTAAGAGCTAATTGTGGTTTCAGTGACTGAGACGAATGCAAGTTCAGAAAAAAAAATATGTGCTCGGATGTGTCTTCTGGGACACCTGGGAATGTATTTTGACGTCTGTTGTATTCTTGTCTTGCAGGAGTTGATGTTCTGCTTTGTTATCAAGCCCAGTAAGCTCATGCAGAAGGACCTGGATTCTCCGGCCTGCATCCCGCATTTCAAGGTCCAGGAGATGGTGATGAAGAGATGGGTTCCATCCCGGGGACGACAACAAGAACAGCACGAGGAAGAACTCTCCTAGTAACCTTGCAGAGTTAGGAGGAGATCCTTGAATCGACTTTCCCATGAGGTGAACAACCCTAAGCCACCACAGAGTGAAGATAATGTATCTTTGTAAGCCTGCCTTTAGGATAACAATCTTACCATCCTTTAAGTGCAGGAAGGTGTCTTGACAACAAGAACAGCTCGAGGAAGAACTCTCCTAGTGACCTTGCAGAGTTAGTTAGGAGGCGATCCTTGATTCGACTATCCCATGAGGTGAACAACCGTCAGCCACCACAGAGTGAAGATGATGTCTCTTTGTAAGCTTGCCTTTGGGATAACAATCTTACCATCCTTAAGACGCAGGAAGGTGTCTTGGCAACAAGAACAGCTCGAGGAAGAACTATCCAAGCGACCTTGCACAGTTAGGATGAGGTCCTTAAACAACTTAAACACCACAGAGTGAAGATAATGTGTCTTTGTATGCCTGACTTTGGGATAACAATCTTACCATCCTTAAAACGCAGGAATGTGTCTTGACAACAAGAACAGCTTGAGAAGGAACTCTCCTAGTGACCTTTCAGAGTTAGGAGGAGATCCTTAAACAACTTTCCCATGAAGTAAACAACCCTAAGCCACCACAGAGTCAAGATAATGTGTCTTTGTAAGCCTGCCTTGGGATAACAATCTTACCATCCTTAAAGCGCAGGAATGTGTCTTGACAACAAGAACACCTCAAGGAAGAACTCTCTTAGCAATCTTGCAGAGTTAGGATGGGGCCCTTAAACAACTTAGACACCACAGAGTGAAGATAATGTAAGCTTGCCTTTGCAGTAACAATCTTACCATCCTCAAAGCGCAAGAAAGATGTCGTGGCAAGCTTTATAGCCTCTGAAGAAGGTTTTGTAACAGGGCGTAAAATTGAGCCCGAGGATACTGCCTTTTGCCCTGTGGCAAGCATTTTCTCATTTACCAAGTCCCTCAGATAGGACTTGAAGCCATAGATCCACTGGTTACTTATCAACAAATGTGTACTAGCCTTCTTGCTGGTCATGTCAAAAGTAAAGCAAAATGAATAATTGATCAATGAAGTACATTGTAAATTTGAGTCTTAGGACAACATTTTAATAAAACAATTTGAGTCTGAGGATTAGGCTGCTTGTATGTGCTGTAGCCTCATGATATCTTCAAACAGTTATTGCCTCAACCATGGTTTCTTTAACTCTTAGCAACTTCATAGTTAGTTACTGGTATACAGCTGGTCGCTAAAGCAGGTTTGACTGTGTATAATTTATCCTCCATTTCATGGGTCTTGAAGGCTATAGACGGTTATGTAATATGTGCCATACGGGAGGTGCATGAAGTGCAAGATTACTGGGTGGACAACTAAGATTAATTGGTCTGAAATCCTCAGTATAAAGATTATAATATGCTGCACAGGAATAAAAGGAATTGACATGCATTTATATTCTAGGTAAGGTTATGGTTAACTGCTTAACTCTTATTTGCATTATTAGTCTACTGTGAAAAAGAAAGAATCATTTTGAGTTTTATATATTCAATAGTCATCAGCTCATATTATTGTAATTTGATTGACTGAAGTTTGGTTTTTTAGTTCCTTTTCTTTCCTCTTTTTCTCTCTCTCTCAAAAAAAAAGCTTATAAATTTTTTCAAATTTCTGTTTACCGGTAACATATTTCATATTATGCCTCCTATTTGAGTTTATGCATCTTTTCTTTGATCTACAATGTTATAGGTTCTTTTCATATTTGTGTGCTATAAATTATCTTGCCAATGTAAATTCACTGTTCCTGTGTATGAATGTGCATTAAAGGGACTTGGTAACATTGTTCAGATGAGAGTTAATAGTGCCAAGGTAGTGACTTCAATGCTAGATGTACAATTAAAGATAATCTGAAAGTTTGAGTGAAAACGGACCATTACGAATAATAAAAATTGGGAAAAAAATGATCTGATCGATTCCTTAATTCTCCCAACTATATTATTCCAATTTGATTACATTTTAGGTGAATGTAAATCGTCACAAAGCAATGAATTGGCTCTATATACCATTCCAGACATTTAAGTGTTGACAGATTTTTAAAAAAACTGTCTTATGTTTTTTTTAATGGAAAAAACGGTCAGAAAAATTCAAAAATGGTTGGGAGAATTTATCTTTCTGGTTTGAGAATCTTTTTCAAGATTTTTTGCATGTTATAGGGTTAGTACAGTAAAAGGAATATAATGAGTAACATTTCATACAAAAATTACACAGTTTTTTCATCAACCTTTAACAATGTTACAGAGTCACTTTAATGTTACTTTGTCTATGGTTCCAGTGACACGCTAAACTCCTGTTTGCTCATGATGCGCTAAACCACCTTTCAAAATTATGGTAGCAACATTTATCATGTAAATGAATGGTAAGACATGGTGTTAGGGGGTAGGAGTAAAAACATGGTTGGATGTTAAAATGGCCTCTTTGTCTACTCTCTGAGCTTTATGTTAAAATACAGGAATTTGATCCTGTTTCTTTTGTTTCATTGCATTTTGGAAAAATGTGTCATCTCATGCCATGCAATCATTTTGTATGCAACTTTATTTTATCCATGATATCTCATAGTGTCAAGTATAAACCATGTATCCAGAAAACATTTGAAAAATACAGATACCAAAATGTAAAGAGAATGGGGGGGGGGGGGTGTCGTGCATCTGTATTAAGATTGATGCACTATGATTATATAAAATCAAATAGTCATTTTGGACCAAATTTTGTGGAATTTTGTGGAATTGTATTCCAGAGGATCAGTCTTTGTAATTCTATTCCACTGGTCATATATATATATTCAGAATCATGGTTGAAATTTCCTGTAATGATTAAGGGGTATGACATTTGTCATATAAATGAATGGCAAGACATGACGTTAGGGGGTAGGGGTAAAAATATGGTTGGATGTTACAATGGCCTCTTTGTCTACTCCCTGAGAGTTATGTTAAAATACAGGAATTTTATTGTTTCTTTTGTTTCATTGCATTTTGGGAACAATGTGTCACCTCATGCCATTTGATCAGTTTGTATGCAACTTTATTTTATCCATGATATCCCATAGTGTTGAGTATAAACCATGTATCCAGAAAACATTTGAAAAATACAGATACCAAAATGTAAAAGGAATGGAGGAAAAAACGTGTCTGGCATCTGTATCAAGATTGTTATGCATAATAATTATCTTACTTACTGCCTTAAGCCGTCCACACCATCACTGGGATATATGATGGCTTCTGTTTCACAACCGCTTGCCACGCCTTCCTTGCTATGAATTGATTGTATGAAAAATCAAACAGTAATTTTGGACCAAATTTTGTGGAATTGTATTCCAAAGGATCAGTCTTTGTAATTCTATTACACAGGTCATATACATGTATATTCAGAATCATGGTTGACATTTCCTGAAATGATCAAGGGGTATGACAGTTGTAAATGTTAAACGATATGTACATATATTTGATTGTACCGTGATAGTATTTGTACAATTCTTTGATTACATAACACATCAAATATATATGATTATATAAATAACGGAAACACTTTGTATGCTTGGTTTGTCATTTTGAAGTTTTGAAAAATTTGATACATTTCTTTAGTTTAGTGGATGAAGGTATCAAGTCATTTCCCTAATTGTATTTGATTACATGTGCTTTAATCCAACATAAAAGAAGCTTGGTGCATTGAAGCTCCTGAAGGGGGCTCACCTCCATTGATTTTGATGTGTGAATTGAATGAAAGACCAAAGCACTAAAACGCATAATTATTCATTTAAATGTAGATTTATCATTTACCTGGGGGTCTTTCACAAAGATCCTTAGTTGAACTTACTGTATCTCAAGTTGGACTAAACATTTATGGAAAGACGTTAGCATTTATGAAACTATTTTTGAAAAGTTTTTTTTAAAGGCATACAATGTTTATTCAAATCATTCATATTTTCTATTATCAAGGAGATTTCATGTTCTTGATGTGGAATTTATATACTAAATACTTAAATTTTTGTTTTTGAATATATTTTATGTTAAGGCTACAAATGGCTCTCCATAATTTTAAAGTCCAACTTAAGAGTCAAGGCCGACTTTAATGACTTAGGATCTTTGTGAAACACCCCCCAGCTGTGCATACGCTCACATCACATTGTAATACACAAGTCATTCCATGAGGTTGCAGGTTGGGGCACTACATATGACAATGTCCTTGTAACATTGGTATGTGATCTTCTACTTCACATATCAGATAGAATCATCAGTTGGAAGATTTTCATGCAATGAATATAATTATACAGAAGTGCCCTGCCAGCATCATTTCTGTATCGATTCCTTCTCTTCAAAATCTTTGCCTAACATGCATTTTCTGGTTTTACCAGTGTTAATGGACATTACATTTATGTCCATTTATATTAAATTACATAAACTCTTGGGTCTATCATATTGATTGACCATGAAGCTAGAGTACTTCTAAACATAGTTGGCTATGCTTTTTAAGCTTAATTAAACTTGAGCAAACATTGTTATGGTTGGTAGGAGACATAGTTTCTCACTTCTGGGGGGTGTTTCACAAAGCTTGTCATCAGTGAAAGTGACAGTTTTTGTTATAAGCTACTGAAATCCGTGCTTCTGATTGGTCATCAACTAATTTGTCATTGATTTTTGTCATTTGTCATTGAAAAAAGGCTTTGTGAAACGGGCCCCAAGTATGTCACAAAAATTGCCCCAAACCCATGGAAAGAAACTGCATGCAGTTTGTCAGGAACAAAAAATATGGAAATAAAGAATAACAAATAAAGAAAAAGAAAAAACTACAACAACAAAAAACAACACAAGAACAAATCACACGGTTCGGTCATTATTCTGTTGCCTTGGCAAGTTCTTTTTTAAAATTTGTATTTATTTGATATTTTCTCATAACATTGCTCATATCACATTAGACAATTAGAGAGCAACACGGTTTCTCTCTCAATATCCCTCACAATAGAAAGGGAGACTATACATACATCTGCAACAATAATTTAGAGGATAGAAAATATAATGGTGAATAATGAAAAAAATTAAATGTGAACAAAATTCTTCAAATAAAGATGGGAACACTTGATGGAGACACAAGGAAGGTAAAATGGCAGCTGCTATACTATCCTACAGCTGAAATATGGAGAAGTTGATCGCATTTTTACTAGGAAGCGAAAGAGTTCAGGAAAAGACAGTGATTGATGCTTATTGTATTGAACAGGTTTGATGAATATCTTGGGAGTATACAGATGGAGCTAAGACCACAAATGAAAATTACTTTCCTGCAAATACCATTTTGTATACCGGTACATTAATGTGTGATTGCAAACAATTGCCACTTCAAGTATATTAAACAGGTAACTGTTGACAGCTGATTATGCCTCAGAAGCTACCTGTCTAAGATGACCAAAGAATATCTGTCAAACTATACCCCCAAAAAAGTTTTTTTCCCTTATAAGGTCAAAGTTCCTTTTGGGAGTAGCCAATTTGAGGTCTAGTGATGTGAATTGTAAATTCAGTAATCAATTTTACATGGAATGAGGATCACTACACTACACACATACACAAATTCTTGATGTGACCTATTGTTTGCCTTTAAAATTTATTTACTCATCAACATTTTTACATATTCCATTGCAAAAAGTGAATAAATAAATAAAAGTAAGAGCGATAGAAAAACATAAGTAGAAGAAAGTTTAGAAATTGGTAAAATTCAGATTTGTAAAAGGAATATGTTGGGTATTTGTAAAAAAAAACCACAGGATCCAGTAGCAAATTTTTACATCATTTCACGACTGATAACAGCATAAATTCATATAATGCTTTTAATATGTCTTTATTGCTCACAGTAGGTGTGACAATTTGCTTCATCATTTAAGATAAAAATTTCACAGATTTTTCATGGAAAATCTGGTGATTTTAAGCACAAATGGGAGATGATATGCTGTAAAGAATTAAGTGCTTTTTGTCCAGACATACAAGGAGCCTAGATCACAAAACCCCATCTTTATAGGAAAACCCAAGACACATCTAAACGCTGAAATGGCAATTCACCGCTAATTAAGTCATAAAGCATCTACATGTACATAGTTTCTCATACACAGACTACTGAAACAGAGCAGTAAATACAAGCAGACTCGCTCGCTCGAACCATCCAGTATCTCAAAATGCAAAATTAAGTCAACATAAATCACAACTTAATGGAATGTACAAAAATATGTATATATACTTGCAATATATATAGAGACCAAGAAATAGTACTAAAAAAATGAACATATTCAAATATCCTTTTGCATATAAACTCTTTTCTACATTATAAAAAGCATTGCAGTGGAGAAACGTATTTATATATATATGACTGTCGTAGGCAACGATGAACACAAGTTTGCACATATTTGAATTTTGTTCAACAACAATAAACCATACATTCCTTTGCACAGAATCAATAAAAATTTTCGTAAAAAGGAGCAATATATAGACATTCTAAATAATTATCAGCTAAACTCTGTAGGTGAAGGTGGGGAGGAAGGCTCATATTCAATAGATTTTGAGTGGGAAAGCTTTGGTATTTTTAACAAATTGTCTCTGTCGAGAGCCAGAAGAGCATTAAATCTGGCATAAGAATTAATGATCTTCTACCTCTCGGTCGGCAAAATTATCGCATCTGGGGGGTGTTTCACAAAGATCCTAAGTAGAACTTAACTCTAAGTTGGACTTAAAAATTATGGAAAGCCATTAGCATCCTTGAAAACATTTTGTAAAAGTTACTTTAAAAGACATGAAATGTTGATTCAAATCATTCATATTTTCTATTATCATGGGAGATTCTATGTTCTTGATGTGAAATTTATAAAAAGTCTAAAATACTTGAATTTCTGCTTTTGAATATATTTCATTTTAAGGCTCCAATTGCTGTCCATAATTTTTAAGTCCAACTTAGTGTTAAGTTCTACTTAGGATCTTTGTGAAACACTCCCCTGGCTTCGACAATGAAATCCTTTCAAGCAATAAATTGATTGTAACTTTTAAAGTCAAATCAAACACACACTAACAGACAAACAAACACTCACATACACACACCCATATAATTTTCAGCATAAATAATCCATATCCCATTACCCAAACATTTCTGGGTGATTTGGAATACTGTACCGGGCCTTGGACCACATTTTGATAATATTCTATCTTCAATGGGTACATATAAAAAGAAGTAATCGATTAAAGTTCAGCTCACTTTACAGGCTCAAAGGATCTTCATCATTTTGGGGGACTTTTTAACAAAACAATGCACATATAGGGCCCTAACACATCCATTCTATTAAATAATGCTTTCATGTGAATTTGAATAATACTTTCAACAATTCTGTGACAAGCTTTGGAATATAGAAATATAGAATAGACTAGCTTCGGAATATAGAATAGACTTGCTTTAATTTTAAGGTGTTGAGTACGGTAAAGTACAAGAGCATCATATGTATATACGGTACATGTATCTAATCAGTAATCAACTTTACCATGGGATATTTTCATTCTGCCCATTATGCTTTCTCTCCTTGTAGTAAGAATACCGATTCAATGATGTAAAGGGTAATACTTACGACATCATATTTCACAGTATTCACTACAAATTTGACTTTCATTCTGCGCAGATTATCTGTTGAGCTATTTTCATGCAACTTGAATAGTCACCTAGTGAAAGTTTTGGGTATGCTATTATATCATATACTTTCATTATTATCAATTTATAATTTTAATGCTATGGGTAAATATTGAGAACCGTTATCACCAAAGTATTACCATTTATTTCCCATCTTTTTTTCCTTTTCTTTAATGAATCTGATGATTAGACCAGTGCGATAGCTGAAGAGGGGCACATGCCCCAAACTGAATGGCCAAAAAATAGGAGATACGAAAGACAAAAGAGGGAAAACAAGGGGGAGGGGCTCCTTCCACACCACCCTCCCCCAAATCGATATAATTGTTCTCTATGTCATCCACCTACATTTTTGTATTCATTTAATGACACCTGGGGGGTGTTTCACAAAGATCACAAGTCCAACTTAACTCTGAGTTGGACTTTAACATTATGGAGAGCCATTTGTAGCCTTAAAATAACATATATTTAAAAGCAAAAATTGAAGTATTTTAATCTTTTCATAAATTTCACATCAAGAACATGAAATCTCCTTGATAATAGAAAATATGAATGATTTGGATCAACTTTTTATACCTTTTAAAATAACTTTTACAAAAAATCTTCGAAGATGCTAACGGCTTTCCATAATTGTTAAGTCCAAACTTAGAGATAAGTTCAACTCAGGATCATTGTGAATCAACATTTTATGCCTTTTAAAATACTTTTACAAAATATCTTCGAAGATGCTAACGGCTTTCCATAATTGTTAAGTCCCAACTTAGGATCTTTGTGAAACACTCCCCCAGTGCCCCCCTCTAAAGCTGGACCCACATCAGGCCTCTGGATATAAAATCTTCTCCCAACAGTCCACCCATCAATAAACATATGCCCATGAAGTTTATAATACACAGTATTTCTTAAAAGTGAGTTACATAGTATATTTTAAAGTCAGATATGTTGTCAACCAAAGACTTGATTCAATAACGTTTAATTTGTCTGGAGATTCAGCATATTAGTACCGTAACTGTCACACACAACTCAGTTCATTTGAAATCATATGATGGGCATGAAGATGACATGTTCTTTCTCTCTTATTTTGTCTGTTTAGAGCCAAAAAGGCATTAACTCATATCATTCACTCAGAGTTAATGCCCTTCCTTTCGAGCTCCAAAGAGATGATGTCAGGCGTAACAAAAGCCATTATAACTTCTCAAGGTATGGCTTTTGCATACCACCAAGAAACTGTGAACCTTGTTCAATTTTTACATCCCTCTGATTAAAAAAAATTCTCTTGAAAAATTCAGCCTGTTTTTACTTGAAGTTCTTAAATAAATCATGTTTCAATACAGACAACAACAAAAATGAAACAATGTTTGGTTACAAAATTTGAATAAAACTATCTGTGCAGCAATCTCTCCTAATATATGACACAAGTTTCTTGGAGGCATTTAAATTGTCATCTATTTGGACAGATTTTGCGATTGCTCTAAAATTTTCACACACATAAATACATGTAGCATTTTGAAACTTTAACCCAATATTGAAGCTCATTACATTTGAACTCGTTTTGAAAAAGAATCAGATATAATAACAATTGTTTCGTATAATTCATGAACGGTGGCAATATCTATTTTAAAAAAAGAAACGGTCCTGTGAAATACTAGAGTTTCAGTTCAGGCCCCCATTACAAAAATTGTCATCAGTGACAAATGACATCTTTTTGTTATAAGCTAGTGAAATCCTTGCTTCTGATTGGTAATCGGCAGCTTTGACACTGATTTTGTTGTCATTTGTCATTGAAAAAAGGCTTTGTGAAACGGATCCCAGTTCATTGGATAGCATGGGGTATTACTGCACTTGCTACCTGACTGATGTGAGAGGAACTTACAAATTCTGGTGTCTTTGCAGCAACTTCAACCTCTTCCAATGACCATGGACAGTCCAAAGAGTCCATTTTGTTGGTGTCTTTCTGAATGGTTTCCCTCCAGGACATACTAGATGTACATGTACAGTAAAACCTGTCTATAGCAACCACCCAAGGGAAACACAAAAAGTGGTCTTAGTAGTCAGGTTCCTTTAGTACATGTTCCAACGAGAAACCATTTTCAAGGGAAACCAAAAATGTGGTCTTTTTAGACAGGTTGTCACTAAAGCAGGTTTGACTGTATTTTACAAGCTGAGTGAACATTGAGAAGTTTTTCTGCAAGTTTTCATATCTTCTTTTTCAAAAAGGCTTTTTAAATGATGCAATCACCAATTATTAGCTCAATTTGGTATATCGCAAAGCAGTGGGAAGTATAACTGCTGTTTTCTAAAATATAAAATGCTACATATATATATGTAAAATGCTTTCAATATGGAAGAATTTCACCATTGTAAACAACACAAGTGCGTGTAAAGTCCAAAGAATGAAGTTACAGAATGCTATCTGAGACAATATTGTCACCACTTGAATTTTTGACAACAAACTACCACCAATGAAGACGAATGAAGCCCCATTTTTGCTCTCCTTTCATGTATACTTGTCAGTAGAGCTTTATAGATAAAGATAGGGTGCCGTAAAAGATTCACATTGAAGGCTAGTTCAGATATCGCACGGTAAACCGCCTCGAAAAAGCTGCCACGTTTTCTCTTTTTTTGCCACTGCGCAGTACAAAGGGCTGGTGCATATTCACTGAGCTCTGTGTATAAGATACAGAAACGTGAAGAATATTACAGTTTACGCCATCATTTTTTTTAATTGTAGCGGTTTTCCCACGACATGAACGAGCATTCACTGATCAGGGATCTGGCTGATACAGCATTTTCCTCCAGATATTCACTTATTTGCCCAATTTCTTTTTTTAAATCTATAAAATGACAAACTTGCCCTGCTCGTCATGAGCTATATAAAAAGGCTTTTTAACAAAATCATGAGCATGGTACAACACACCTCTGCATAAATATTTTAAGGAGTTGCTGTTGATCCCAATCAATCAAAAGTCCTTCATTCAATGTGAAAGTCCTGCAAGCGATGTTGTAATTCGATTGGAAATTTGTCATTGATGTTGACACGGATATAAAACTCAGCTAACGACCAGAGTGCCAACTTCTTGCCTGTGGCAGAATGAACCACAAGTTACGAGAATTAGTTTGATTTCTTAAACTTCTCAGCAAAATTGTTTTAAACCAAGCTTGCCAAACAAACATTGTTTTATTTACGGGACTTTACACACAGACCCCAAGAGACGTTTCTCACCACATTGGTAGGTTTGACACAAACCATACATTAAGATTGAATGCACGACATAAGATTTATAGAGGATTAAAAATCACTTCGAAATACTCGCTTGACCTTTTTCTTGTACTTTCTTTATACCTACAGGTCATTAAAGGCATCAGATATCTAACTATTTATTATAAATAATTTCTCCTTTCAATTCATTCCATTCCAATCCAGGCTTTGAATTTATTCCTTTTCCTTTCTTATAATTCTATAAATATTGCACTTCTCATTATCAAACTTCTTTTCCTCTTCCAATAGCTAGGTTTCATTTCTGGGTTTAATTGACATCAGTCTTAACCATAGTTTCATGTTCCTTGGGTAGTGATTGGGTATGTTTTTACAGGAGACTGAACAAATAATAAGAGCTTTGTATTAAACAGAGATAGCCATTCTACATGTTAAATTAAGTTGTAGAAGTTGTTTCAGAGTTGTGAAGATCATCTTTACTTGACTAACAGGTACTATCAACCAGAAAATAGATCACTAACTTTGATTAGATGATGTGAGAATGATTTCCTTATAACCCTGGTGGTTAACAAATTTCAAGAGCATGCCCAACTGTATCTCAAATGTGTCATATTCTGCACGACATGAAACCTACAAGTCTGGTTTGTTACAGCAGAAATGGTTTATCTTAATATTTTAATAGCAGTTAAAACAAACATTCTTTGTAAGGAGACATAGCCACACCAGAATTACAATTATATCAGAAAAGGAGTGAGCACTCTTCCTGATGTGGGTGTGTCTCCCAGGCTTCAATAGATAGAAACAAATTTTAATTCAAATTGTGTGGTACGTATGTCTTGGGGATGCAATGTCTTTTGAGTAGGGTTTGACAATAATTTTGCCACAATCACTTTTGGGAGTCCACAACAAATTGTAGTTGACAATATCTATATTTTCAGCACGGGCTAATACGGAGTAGCGACCCAAAACAAAGAAACAATAGTTGCAGAAGAAATGAAGATGCGACGTCTCAGAGAAAACTGACGGATCCAGTACTTGATAACGATGGTAGGTATGTGCTGCAATGCTGTAGTCCCACTCACTCACAAAGACAAGGTACTTTGATACACTCCTATCGATGAGCTTCATAAACAATTTAGCTGATGGCAACAATCAGCTGAACACCCATCATTGATAATGGGATGCTTCGGCGGTGAGTTTGTTGAATATCTCTTGTAATGCAGGTAATACGAGTAGTAAAATTGTCTTGATTCGTTCGTCAAGTGGCCGCGACGATGATGTCGATAAAACCTTTTCAATTCAATACCTCTAATGCCAATGGTCCCATCCATAAATAATTGTGGAGATGGGCCTTTAATAGAGCCTTCTCATCTGGATATTTAAAGGAAACAGCATATCCTTTCTTTGGTCTCCATAGAACTGGAACCTTGCATCATTTTCCTGGTTCATTTTAGGTCCTGTCACTCGGCCCAGAATACATTTTCGCGATCCTCTCTCTTCAGTCCCACGTATTCATCGACACAGAGGGAAATTTTGGCTCAGTCCCACAAGAGCAACACTGTGTATGGGAAAGAGCAATAATTTTGTCTATCAGTCCCATACATTAAAAACGATGTGGCAGCTGGGATGGAATGATTGCGTGTCACCGAGTCTGAAAGGGCAGATATTGAATGTAGTTTTGCGAAAAGTTCCGCCGCGCACCGTCGATCATTTCCCTCTGCTGCCAGAGATAGAAGAGACTGGCACACATAAATATTGTGACTAAGAGACGAGATCTGGAAAGAAAAACAGGTAAACAGCAGGTGAATGATTTTCATTTTTACCTCCAGAAACAAAAATAATTGTAGATTTTGGTCTGCTTTTTTCTTCTTTTCTATCTGGTTAAATTATCCTGCATTAGACTATTAAGAAATCATATGATTTGATATGTAAAGTAAACTTTAAAATACTATGTCAAATCTCTACAAATCTCTTGTCATCAAATAATATAGATAGATTTTCATTAAATGGAAGGCTTACTAAAATATCTCAGTCTTTATCACCACTGGCAATCTTTCAAACTACAAGGAAGCATTAAAAGCAAGATAATATTTGAATTTATATAACGTTATGTTATAGACACAACCTCTTGCCTATATGCCTAGTTGGGATGTACTTTCTGGCTTTAAATAAAAGATTCTTTCCTATCAGTTCAAAACACCTGGCTGGAGAGAAATTACAATGGAATTTTAATTTTGAACTAAAAAAACAATAAACAACAGAGGTTTCAAACCCATCCCCAAATGAAAAGTTACATGGACAACCACTGTATGAAGGGCGTGTTGCATATCACCGATAACTATAACGGTTAGGCACACCAACATCCAATACCTAATTTTATAGTTACAGTTCACCATATGTGTCTGGTCCCTTTTAGTGTCCCCATCCCCATAATTCATTCCATGTATGCTTCATGTCTTTTACAGCTTTAAAGGTATAGACCAGTTCTGGTCATGTGATTGAGATTGAGATTGAGATCGAAAAGGTTTTATTGATTGCACTTCGCAGCCAGATGGCTGAATTATGAACAATTTACATTGGCAATGAATTATAATACATACAAATGTGGTTGACATTGTCACAAAGTATAATATACAGTATATAACAAAATTCATAACAAAGTTCATAACTAATATGACTAAGGCAATAACAGGCAAATTAATTCACGTTTAAAATATATTTTGTGAGGTGACACAAGAGTAGGTCAAAGGATGAGCAAGCAGGCCCTTTGCTCTTCAATACACGCTCTCATTCCTATACACGCTCCTATTCTCACTCCTGTACCTTGGACACTCTCATAAAAACTCACATTTACACTCTTATACACACTCCCATTCACACTCCCATACACTAGCTAACGGTCTGCTCGCTCATCCCTGGACCTCTCGTGTCAAGGAGTGTCGCGTATTTAAAAAAAAAATAAACAACAAAACAAGTAAGCTCCTTCCCGACTTTCGTAAATTGGGGAGAAATAAGCAAATGAATTAAAAACTTGAACACCATTTGATCTGAATTGCCATGTCATGATTGCTACAAAACCTTATCACTATTCAATGTACATTTTAAAAAGATGTTACAAGTAATTATGGAAGCATAGAATTTAAAATTTAAAATGCGGAATGTAAAATGTAAAAATGTAAAAATGTAAAAATGTATGCAGACAATGAGACACCGGACCATTCAACAGGTAGACAATTAAGATTCATTCATGCATTCAACAGGTCTATTAGGTATGGAATTGAGCTATTTCTATAGCGGTTCGTTTTACAATGAAATTGACGATACTTGGTCCTTCTTCGCAGTGAATAATCTACATTATTGTTAACAGGTAACCAATGTTTACAAAGTGGGTTGTTGACAAGAGATGAAGCAAAATTAGTGCATAATTGTTTGCGTCTATCTGACAGGGTCTGCAAAGAACACACTTCAAGAGCTTGGTCATAATTAATATATTGATCACCTAGTATGGTCCTACATGCTCTTTTCTGGATTCGTTCCAAACTTAAGATATGACTTTGGGTGAGGTTTCCGTTAAAAACAGGTACTCCATAATCCAATATTGGGCGAATATATCCCTTGTAAATTGTTACTAGATCACAGAAAGGCAATCTGTATGTTTTGAGAATACGAAGCATGAAAAGTTTTTTATTAGCACGGCATAAAAGGTCTGAGATATGACTGTCCCATTTCAAATCGGACTGCACAGTTATTCCTAAAATTTTTGCTTTTTGTACACTGTTTAAGCACTCATCCCCAAAAAATGACAATGTGATTACATTGTGAAAGAAACATTGTGAAATCGATCAGAAAAGGTTGATTATCTAGCATATAAATATTGGTGTGTACTGCAAGGTTCTGGAATCATCAAAATGATAAGAAATTTGGCCCAGTCTTGGTAAAGTTACAAGCACTGTACACAGAAAGATGTTTATGGGACTAAACGATACAGGCCGGATCGATATGATAATTTACCAAATATATCAATGAGTGGGCGATTTCTCGGCGAAATTTGTATCATCACGTATTAGTCAAAACATATTCTTTCACATGATTGGTAATAAGAGCTTCCATTTATTTTTGAGAGGGGAGCTTTCCAAAACTGGTCTATATCTTTAATATACCTGATTAATTAATGTGTGATCATAGACTTACTTGGTTTGCACTAATGGAGAGACTAGATTGACAGCGTTGGACAAGATGACAAGAATGACGGCTAGTATGAGCAGGATCACGTTGATGAATTTTGAGAGTAGCGCCCTAGCGTTGGCGTGCTCGTAACCTTCTAACGTGATCACTTGTTGATGTTGTTGGGCTAACTCAATTTTGGATATCTGCAGGACAGAAAATGACAATCAGTATTTTATAAATCTTTTATATGATAATCATGATGCTTATTACAGGCATGGTTCAGAGTTAAGTATGTAAAGGTTCATAATAAATGAATGTTAGATCTACAAGAAGTTAAAAAATGAAAGATTGTCTTTTCAGCTATAGACCTGTATTATTATAAAATAAAAGAAACCTTTGTTCAGAGTTCTTTGTTAAATCTGTCCCTCTATTTGTTTTTCATTTTTAAAAGCATATTTATGTCATAAAATTGAAAAGGGTGAGAGAAGGTAGAGGAAGTATGTAAAGAAGAGGAATGGAAGACACGAGGGAGAGGGTAGAGAGAGGAAGGAGAGGAAAAGGAGGAGGAAGGAGAGGAAAAGGAGGAGAAAAGTGGAAGAGGAAGGGTACGAAACAAAAAATGAGGATGAGAAAGAGGAGAAACAGAAGAGGTGGTGGAAAATGAAGAACAGGAGGAGGAGGTGGATAAGGATGAGATGATTATGAGGAGGAGGAGAGCGAGAATTGGGGAAAAGAGAAAGAAAAAATGGCTAGGGGAAGATTAAAGCGAGGAACATGAAGAAAATTGAAATTAGATACACAAAGATGAGAAGATATAGGATAAAGAGAGGGGGGGGGGGGTGTAGAGGAGCAAGACAAGAAGCTAAAGGGAGGGGGAAAAAGAAGTACACCACCTGGGGGGGGGGGGGCGGGGGTGTTTCACAAAGATCCTAAGTTGAAATTATGGAAAGCCGTTAGCATCCATGAAAATATTTTAAAAGGCATAAAATGTTGATTCAAATCATACATATTTTCTATTATCAAGATTTCATGTATTTGATGTAGATTTGATAAGTCTAAAATACTTGAATTTTCGCTTTTGAATATATTTAATTGTAAGGCTACAAATGGCTCTCCATCAAATATTTAAGTCCAAATTAGAGTTAAGTTCGACTTAGGATCTTTGTGAAACACCCCCAAGGACTTTCCAACATGTTAGGTATCTTACCCTTGTTTGGCACTGCTCCACCGAGTCGATATAATCTCTGCTCCTCTCCTCCATGCGATACTCGAGCCTCTCCTGAACGGAGCTTAGCTCCTGCTGCAGGTTGCTCATGGCATGCGTGTGGAGATCGGTGAGATCCGTTAGCTGCTCTTCTAGTCTCTCTGCGCGGTATCGCTCCTCCTGAAGAGACTGGTTGAAGTACTGTAGTTGGTGCTGTAATTGATTCTGCAGGGTGGGTGGGTACAGGTGTAGAAAGAATATAGACAGGAGTGGTGAGTGACTTAATTCTGGAAAGCTCCGACGGAGCTTAGGAAAACTAAAAATAGAGCACTGATAAGGTACTAAAATAAAAAATAAAAATCTCACTGCAAGGAATTTAATTTTTCGATAGAAAATAAGAATTGAGGTCTAGCAAAAGAAAATGTATTTTTTATTCAGATGGGAAGATATATTGAAGAAAAAAACAACAAGACAGTCATGTTTCTGAAAATTGTTTTGTAGTAGTTCCTTGTGCCATACAGTAACATCATAGTTCTGTTCTCTGAGAACTTATTTTCTCCTCTTTTAACCCCTGTTTTTTAGTACAAGAGAAAATACATTTCATGAGAAAATGACTGCCATTGGGAAATATTCACCAGGGCAAGTATCAAAACGGATAACACTTTTTTTCAAAAATAAAGAAGTGGAAATCACAAATGGACCGAGCATTCAGAGCATCATCTCATCTGCTGGTTGGGTTATGATTAGTAATGTCTTCAAAGTGTTGACCATAGGGTAGGTGTGAACATTGTAACTCGATGTCCATTTTCATTGGTTTACAAGGATATGATGTTGGCCAGATCGAGTTCAGGGTTTATTAAAATGCAAAGTATTGTACAGTTTCCTGTACTCGAGAGGGGAAAAGAGGAATCTTGTTCACTGTATTCCTTGGACCTCTCTTATAAGTACAACCGATTTGGATGGAATCATCCCTCTTTGATTATTTCATCTCCCTTCAGATTGAGAACAGATGAAAGACCGGTATCAAAACATCATCCTCCTCCCCCTCACCTGCAATTCTTCTATATTGAGTTGAAGTCTGGACTGCGAGGCTGTTAACTCATGGACGGTTCTTTGGAGTTTGTTAACAGCTCCTGCCAGTGGATGCTCAACATCATCGTCGCCTAGCAACGGATGCCCGTTGTTGTTGGGTCCCGACCCCGAGGTCAGGCTGTACGTCTCCTCCCCATCGCTGGCCGACCTGGGTCTTCTAGGTCACAGACAAAGATGGAACAAGATTAATAACCATGTAGGAAGATGGACAAATTCCAACCGGGAAAAAGGCGATGGAAAGGAAAGAGAGGGAAGAGGGAACAGAAGGAGACAAAGAAAGAGAAGGAAGAGGAGCAAAAGGAGCAGAAGAAGAAGAAGCAACTTTCATAAAATAGAAACAAGATGAGATGAATTCATATTACAAAGAAAATATATGTTTTCTCTGTCTCAGAATCTATTACCGGTACACTATTTTTAATTTGCAATCAGGGCCCCGTCTTATAAATATTTACGATTGATCCAAATCAATCGCAAGTTTGCAGTCTCTTATCTCTTATGTACATAGTTGCGATTGATATTAACTCTTTGTAAGACGGGGCCCAGGCTTCCATATTTTTATCCATCTCAACAGGAAGTGTGGAGTACAATGTACAGACTATTTCAATCTCACTCCAACTACCTTCTATTAAGTTGTAATTAGTATCAATAGTGAGCAAATCTAGAAGAGAATATAATCTGCAATATATTCATTCTCTGGAATTAATAGGCTAATAGCATAATTTGAAAAATATACTTATTGTTCACTTGCAAAAATATAGCAACAAACTTACAATGCATCTACAGGCGTGGGTGCAAACCAGCTACTCTTGGATTTATTATTTATCGAGATTTGATCTTCATCATCATCTGAAAAATCAAGATACAGACAGAAAGAGATATTAGCTTTGTTATCATCATACCCACCGTCATCTTATAACAGGTAATACTATAACATAGCCCAAAATTGCTGCTGTTATATACATGTAGCACAGGACAAAATTAACATAACACAACCACAGGGAGAGTATTTTATCTTTTGAAGAAATCTAAACATGATCAGAGCAAATGTACAAGCTCTAAGCCATAGTTCCAATGATTATTTAGGAGTAAAGGAAAGCAGTTTCCAAATTCATGATTTAAATTATCACAAAATAAATTATAACAGGTGGTCTTCATATTCCTATTAACTTATTACAGAAGATAAGGAGAGACAAAAAAATGATGTTTACTATGCAGCACAGAAAGAAAAAGGCAATGGTGGTTGAGAAAATTCTTGAGCAGTATATCTCCGACCTTCTCCGGACAAAGTATAACATTTAAAATTGAACTTCCCTTGGTGCTCCCCCGATCTTGATCACACCCTTGACCATATAATGATATAATTTTGTTATCATAAGGTATCACTTCATCGGCTCAAGATTGCCAAATAGCCCGCTATTTACAAATCGCGTCCTCATCAGCTTGAGACTCGACCTCGAAATTCGAAACTCAAGCTCAAGAAATTAGCTTGAGATACTTTGCTCGGCGTTTGCGCATAGTGCGAGTCCTCAGGCTGGTGAAGACGCATCGGTTAAATAGCGGGATATTTTGCAAACTGGCCCAAGATATCTTGGGATGATTATTTCGACCAAATATCCCGACCAAACGTCTGATGAACACGCAAATTAGCTGGATAATTTGCGATCGGGATAGTTAAAATAGCAGGTTATTTGGCTATCTCGAGCTGATGAAAACAGGCCTATAGAAAACAAAGGACTTTGTTCTACTTACTGATACTATCAAGGTTGTCTGCGCTCCCAAATTTGTTCTTGAATTTACTGGCAAACTCCTTTGGTTTGGCCACCATTGCACTGCAATCAGAGGGAGAGATAATATAGGCAATTCATTGTAATTATGCATTTCTATTTGTTCAATGTTCATATGCACGCAATCATATCTCATGAGGCACATACTACATGATAGTGATGCCACATATCCAACAAAATTGCCAAATCTAACAGTATATATGAATCATTCTTGTCAAATTGTATATTACCGTACTCATGATTTAATAGCTATCATCTAGCACTAATTTTCACTTAGGATGTCTAAGTGATAGGGTTTGCGCAAAGATGGAAAGCATTTTTTCTCTCTTTTAAAGTGATTTTACACTACTTTATTTGAAGGACTCTGCATGGCTTCACACGAAAAGGCATTTTTCTTGAATATTTTTAATTACCAAAGGTTACCAAGGCCAGTTGATTTGTGTAAGTTATTCTAAACTACGGTAGGTTGAAAAAAGAAAAAAAAAATATATATATTTTTTGTAATCCTAATTAATATGATTGAACCTAGTACCGGTAAGCAATTTGGAATTATTAAGCCTCCAGAATATCCTGTTTACAGGAATGTGGAATTTCTTATCATTTACTTTAACATAAGTCTACTAATCTACTCTAATTTGCTACATCTAATCAGCTAATGATTTATAAATGAAGGACAAGTGTACCGCTATCTAAAATGCAAGCAATGCGACTATTTGAATATTTACTCATCAGGTTCAAATTAATGTTAACCTGTTGAATTCTAAATTCTCTCATCCCATAGGCTTAACACAGTAGCTAACCAGTTACTTCCGGCAGTGAGTTAAATCTCCTTTCATGTGAATTTTGTCACTAGAATGACTGCACGCAGGTCAAGAAACACTTGTTGATATTTGGAATCATTCCTCTAAGTTAAAGATATCATTACAACATTTCTTTCTTCCTCTGTATATACATTCAAAATATGACTTATCAATCATTCAGGATTAACAAATCATGACCAAACCATCCAAAATGCAAACAAGCACACTAGCACAGTAAAATTTAATATTTTGCTTCACTTACACTTTTGCATATATTACACAGCTATATAAAACAACCATGTACTATAGATTTTTTGCTTTCTAAAAACAAAATATTTCAATACAGTATTTTAAAAATTGGCCAACTAACATTACAGGGGATCAAAGAAAACCTAACACTGATAGCAAGTTATATCTTAAGTGAACAACTTACTTATTATTTTACTTTATATTTATCAAACCTTAATTCACCCACATTTGCTTTGCATAATGATTTACTTCAGACTAAAAAAGGAGACTTGCAATCAAAGTTAGTTTCCTTTAATAATGTGCACATACTGATGCAAATGAATTAGTGAAATTTGATATAATTCATAGAAGGAAAAAAGGTTGTGATAGGCAACTTAATATTGTTTCAATAATGCACATAATTACTTATCACATTTTGGTTAGTGTTACAAAATTTTCTATTTTTTCATACACAATTTCAAAATGATTGAAAATGGGAATGCCTCAAAAAAGAAAAAGGATGACAAAAATAAAATTTGACAAATATGGAACAAAATCATACTGAAAGAAAATGAACACATAGAAATAAACAATGATAAAGAAAAAAAACAGATGAGAGACTTTTCTACACAATGCAAGTAATTACATTTGATGCAGAACTAACAGATACATATGTTACAACCAAACATGTGCTTAAAACTATCTATGGCACAGCTGATCCCTGCAGCTGTGCAGAAAGTTGCCACCCTTGTCGCTTCTGAACTAACACTAACCCTTTTGTTTGCACTACTAGGCAAAATACACGGCCAAAATTTGTTAGCTTTGATATGAGAAAATTTTGTGACTCCTACTCCAAACATTATACAAGTTCATTTCGGTCTGTATGATTGATTACATATATATATATTTTAATTGGGTAAACTCGATGGCAAGTGCTGCTTGGGGCATCCACTTGGGGGCAATTCCAATGTTTTTTTAAATATTTTTTTGACTGTATATCACCCAAGTGTGACACAGTATACAGGCACTTACGTAATGTCTAACTGATAAGGTTTAAGATTAAGATTCAAAAAGGGTTAATTGTTTAATCACATATGAAAAATATGTGATATGCACTTTACTGGATATACTTTTAATTTTGTTATCACTGATCAGATAGGATGTTCATGATTCTTGATAAAACTTTCAGACACGATGAAATAAGTCCCTTAAAATATTGAGCACTACAACTACTTGATACAAGGAAAATGAAAATGTACCAGAACCATATCCTTTGAAATACAAATGCATAGTTTTGAAAGAATACAGAGGCTAGTTGATTTGTGTAACTCATTCTAAACTGGGGTGAAACCTGATTTTCTTAAAAATTCAAACTCTGGCTGAGAAAACCTTTGTGTCTTGTGATTTGTCTAATCTGTCTCTGATTGACTTGTGATGCCAAAAGTTGTGGGTTTAAACCCTGGAACAGCATGTGTGTGTCCATAAGCAGAGCATTTTTAACTGTACTGCTTCTCTTCACCAAGGTGTATAAATGGGTGCCCGGTGGATGCAAATGCTGTTGCGTTCGGTATGTAAAACGATGAGGAAAATGTCAAGAAAAGGGCAATGTAGCAAAAATATGGTGATTTCAAGAAAGTAAAGAAGGATGACGAAGAATATTATCTAGGACAAGGTGATGGAGAATTTTTTTTTTTCAACTTTGAGAAAAATGAAAATGAAAATAATTAAGAAAAGATAGAAGAGGAGATTGTAACAGATAATGATTCAGAGAGAAACATACATTCAGGTACATGCAGATGAGAAGTAACAGATACAAAAATGAACTGGAGAAGAAGAAGAGGTTAGAAAGAATGAGATGAAGAAAGAAGAGGAATATGAGGATAAGATGAGGAGCATCAGAAGAAAGAAATGAGGAGGACCAAATGGAGAAGACTGAGATACTTGGATGGAAAACATTACCAATCTCAACACGATGCATCATTCAAACCCTAAAGAAAGTTAAACTACATGCGTGAAGCATGCCTCTAGCATGTGTGTGCACTTCCGTCAAAAGGAGACATTGATTCGGAGTTGGCAAAGCGGTGAGGATTTGCATTCTATCCGGTCTATATACTACATGCGGACTGTTGCATTTGAGGTTAGTACAAGCATTAGAGCATCATACAGGAATCATAAGCGTCTAGGTAGCAAGATCGGGCAAATGCAGCAAACTATCGAGCAACAGTGTTAGAAATGAAGGGCGGAGGATAGGGAAGGGGGGAGGAGGGTTCAAAGATCAAAGAATAAAGACAAAGGTGTTACATTTCAGGCCACACCATGAACACAAGGGTCTTCTTAAAAAAATGAATACAAGCGGGGGGGGGGGGGGGGGGGTAGCTAATCATAAGAGATTAAGGTAACAACACATTCACAAAACCCAAGATCTATTCCTTGCAAAATCTAAGAACCCACTAAAATTAGAATTTGGATGGGGTCAGTGGTAGATTAAGGTAACAACACACACACCAAACTAGAGACCTATATATATACAAACTCTAAACCCCACTAAATACTGAATTTGGAGGAGCAGGATAGGGGTACCAAACTCCACCTTTGATTACAGGGAAGACAAGAAACACAGTGATTGTGATTTTCTAACTAAAGAAATATGAAGTTATTCCATCCCAAGTATGGAACATGCTGTGTTTATCAAAGACATTTGGGAGCCAGAAAACAGAGGGTTATCATACGCCGTACATAGGTACATCTTAGAGATGGGGTAAGAAAAGGGTGGGGAGGGGAGGGAAGACAGAGAGGGAGGGGGAGAGAAAAAGAGGGAGGAGCGGGAGGGGAGGAGAGGGAAAGGTGGGGTAGGAGGGGGAGAGGAGGAGAGGGGAAGAGGAGGGGAGGGGAAGAGGAGGGAAGGGGAAGAGGAGGGGAGGGGAAGAGGAGGAGGAGGGGAAGAGGAGGAGGAGGAGGAGGAGGAGGGGAAGAGGAGGGGAGGGAAAAAGGAGAAGGGGAGGGAACGAAGAAGGGAGAAGGGAAGAGGAGGAACTGGAACAGAAATTGAAGGGGGAAGAGGAGGGGAGGGAGAAAGGAGGAGGGGAGGGAGAAGAGAGGAGGAGGGAAAGGAGAAGAGATTTAAAAAGGGGGAGAAAGGATGGGGAAGAGGAGGGAAAGAGGAGGAGGGGAAGAGGAGAAGGAGAGGGAACAAGGAGGAGAGGGAACGAGGAGGGGAGGGAACGAGGAGGGGAGGGAGGAGGGGAGAAGGGAGGAGAAGGAGGGAAAGGAGAAGATATTAAGAGGGGGGAGAAGGAGGAGGAGTAGAGACAGTGAAGGGGCGGGAAGAGTCTATAGAGTACTATCAAGCACGCAGTGCAATGTGCAGAGCTAGTTATATCAATCGATCCAATCACCTTGCTGCGGTGTGAGTGAGCTCCGATAGACCCAACAAATGCTCGCCTATCTTATCTGCCACCCCACTGGTAGGTACAAAGTTGCAAGAAAAGTGTAGACAAGAAAAAAAAAGTAGAAGTCACAAGAAGGCCGATAAAATAAATAAGGGTCTTTCCACGTGCACCATTAAAAGAAAATGTTGTTGTTTTGTTGCTTAGCTTGAAAACTGCCTCCACCTTTAATTAAATGTCATTTTGATTTGGTTAACTCTTGATATACGCCCAATCCTGATACCAAAGCACAAAATATGCACAGTAGATGGGGAAAGTATAACCAGATCATCATTTACAATTTTTGGCTGTGACTCATATTCCATTTGTTTTAATGTGTCATTGTTGTACACCTTTTTGTCAAATAGAAATTAGCAAATTGAAATGCAACCTTTTTAATAATCCCATATTCAAAAGGTTACCTTATTTTAAAAACTACAATTATACTGTATATGGTATGATTTTGTAAATTATCAACTTCCATTCCATTTTGATTGTTTAAATCCTCTTTTTGTTTCCTAAACTGCACAATCACATTTTTCAATGCAACTCTAAAGTCTTGGCATATTTTATGCATGATTAATTTGACTTGTTTACAAAAATTTAAGTATTTCAGGTTATCCCAAGGGATGGCTACACATTTACAACCATTTTCTTATTATTATCTTTCCATATGAGTGTATTACCTGTTTATTGACTAATTTTCAACTCCTCTTCTGACCTAGACAGTCATATATGTTACCCATCCTGCATCATTTAGAGACAACTGAACAGCAATTAAAAAGGTAGTCACACATCACCAAAAATGATAGTGAAACTATAAACTTTGTCTAAGTAAAATGGGAATATTATTTGAAACAGCGGTGCAGCAGGCTCATGAGCATAAACCATTGGGCAACACTGATCGATAACACAATATCTATTCTAGACAGACTGATTTTCACTTTTATGAATTATCACTATCGAACATGGTGATGTGTGCCTAGCCCCTAACCTATACTAATTCTGAGATAACTGGGGATAAAACCCACGGGACATATGCAATCAATTAGACAAAAATTGTTTTCTACAAGTTAATACCCAATAGAGTATCGTGCTCACATCATATTCATTCATCGTCCAGGTTACTGGTTCCAATTAACAGAGCCTGCGCATGAGGTTCACTGCAAATTCATTCAAGCAACAGGCTGGAGCAGGGCAAAACGGGTGTTTGGTGCTGGTGTGATCACCACGCCATTATTTAGCACGAGTTTGTTTGGAACCAGCAACCTTGACAACTAGGCCAGTATGATGTCACACTTCAGTACTTTATGCTCTCGACTTTTAAACACATACATGTCGTCTCACAATCAAAGGTAAATCACATGACAAACAAACGGGGGTAAAATAAAAACAAGGAACAAGAACGGATTAATAAGTAAAGAATGATTTTTAAAAAGTGTTGTGAGACTCACCCTGAGAACCCTGTTATTCCTTCTCGTATATTGTCTCGAACGCCCCTGGAAATATAGAAGAAACAAGGTATTGAATTGCATGGATTATTTTATTCTGAACATAGCAGCTTGTAGGCTGTAAAGTTTAGAATAGAATAAAAACATTTGTATATTTTGTTAACACGACTGATTTCATAACTGCTAAAAATTCATTACTAACCAAGGAATAAACATACCGGTACATAAAAATTCAATGAAACCATTTCAATGAATTTTTGGTAATTTTTACCAGAATATTAAAAAGCTTCCTCATTGGGGAAAACCATGTCTCAGTACTTCAGAGGAAGGATTGAATATGACTGGGGCTGGGTCATCAAAAATGGATACTCATATCTAATGAAGTATGAGAATGTTAAAGTTGGGATGATACAATCCTCATCTCTGTTTATAATTGCAGGTGTCATGTAGTATACCTTTACCAACATAAAATGAAGTTAATAAACTATAATAATAATAGCCTCGTCAAAACTATCAATACTGTTCTCTCCAGGGCCCTGCAATCGTATGCATCATTGCAGGGTCCTCAGAGTGAAAATAATTATGTGGATTGGAAGGCTTCCAAATATTGCCCATGGGATTTAACCACTGCATTCATCACTGTGTTTCTATATAAGGAAGTAACCTAATAAATCAAATATATACTATTTGCCTGCCATTTGAAATGTAAACAATTGCTTTACATGTATACATGTAGTATGCTCAACCTTTCAGACAGGACATCGTATGAGTGCATTCAGGAAGTTACTGTAAATGGTATTGCATAAAGTAAAAGAATGCACTACATGTTCATTTCAATTCAATTATTTGATAGATTTTCCTTTTTTTAAAGTAAAATACAAATTCCTATGTTTTCGAATCTTTATTCATTATAAGGTTTGAGCAATAAGAAAAGCACAGAGAGTACTAGCACATTCTGAACCTGCAGTAGAAATATTGACTTCGTAATAAAGTGTGAAATTTGTTAAGTAATATTTGCATTTAGAAGATATGATTTATTCAGGTGCACATGCGTGTTTGAAGCATGGAATGGGTAGAGTAGAAAGATTGGATGAAACTTAAAAACAAATTAAGAGAAGGTCTTATATTTGTAAACAGACAGAAAATGATTTAAATGTTTAGTTTTAAGTACATGTAGAAAGAGAACAAAATAGATACAGAGGGAAGGAGTGTGGGGGGAGAGAGAGAGAGGGGAGGGAGGGAGGGAGAGAGAGGGGGAAAGATGGGAGGGGGGTCACACAGAGAGACAGAGAGAAATGAGGGGGAAGAGTGGAATAATAGAGGCTGCATTAAAAAGGGGCTAAGAAAGATAGTGAGGGCTTAAAATGATGAAAAGGAAAGAAAGTATGATATTACAGACGTACATGATCATTCATTCAGATTAATACCAAATTGAATTGAATTTTATCTTATCATATCTAAAATATCATGGGAGCAGTATCTCCATGGGTGTAACTGTAAATGACCAACACCTTCGTGCAGAGAAACATATAATGATTAACTTAACATGAGTTTGCTTTGTGATATCCATCCATTATCTTTTAAAGTTCAATGCTAAATGTGTCTTGTTCACACACCTAGTTTGGTTGCAATGTTTCTAAGAAGATAAACATTATGAATCATGATAAGGGTAATGTCAGTCAATTGTAGAAGTTGAAGATTGGAGTTGATTAAATGTTACATATCCAGGCCATACCCGAATCCTTTTATCTTAGACGAAATAAAGCCTGAAGCAAGTACATCACCGGGTCAAATGACAAGTCCCCTTTCTTAACAATCTTGCTAAAATCAGTCACATTAGTTTAATTAATTAGCAATTGCACAAATCTTAAACAAGTTGTCATCTGAATTCAAGCTTCTTTGTCAAACGGTGTGTTTGGTATCATGAGAAACATCTGATATTTCAATCAATGCATTTTATTTCAGCTTGACTTAAACCTTAAATCATTGAATGGACAATGCATTCATTCAGACTACTTGTAAAAGGATAACACTTCACAGGCATCTGACCGATCCCCTGAATTTCATAACAGTTCTACAAGAACATTAACGAGGAGGCGCAATAGCTCAGTTGGTAGAGCAGTTGTCTTGTAATCCGGCGACCCAGGTTCGAAACCAAGGCGATGCGCTCGTGCCCTTTGGTAAGGCATTAATCCTCATTACCAGGTTTTTCGGAGGACCTAAAGCCCTCGATCCTCTGGTTGTCTTCTAACAAGCATTTATGCAAGCATTTATGCTTTCTTAGCAGTCAGGTAAAATATCCACCACCACCATCATTCAGACTACTTGCAAAAGGATAACACTTCACAGGCATCTGACCAATCCCCTGAATTTCATAACACTTCTACAAGAACATTACTCATCTAGAGCTAGACCTTGGAACAGGCATGGTCTAGGACTTCCTCCAGATCTTGATGCGTCTCAAGAATTTCCTCAGCATACAGAACATCCTATTGATACATGAAATTAGGTCAAGGAAATGGGAGTACACGACTCTCTTCACTACCTTGGCAGAATCTAAAAACTTCCTTAGCTTTTCAGTCTAAGATTATATTTCGGTGCCAGTGCGCTTCTTCATATCCTGTTCGTTCCTGGCTACAGAGGAAACATACTATCCTGAGCAGAATTAGGCTACGGAAAAGCAGCAGTCCAGGACTTAGGCTTGGAGCGTGTGGCATCGAATGTATTTCCTCAGCATTCATCTAGATAACATCATGATACAACTATGATAACTTTCTCATGATAATGATAAAGATATCATTCATCTAGTACGAAATGCGATAGTCCTATTGTATATTCCTAACTTCAGTTAGACCAGGACTTACTTTAGACCTTGATGCATCCCCTGTAAGACCTCTTTGGGTTTCCTTGGTCCAGATGCACCAAAGTTAACCAAGTCAAATAATCTCCTCTGGTAGTTCTCCAGCTTCTTTTGTAAGTTTGAAATGTTTGTGTTTGATCGAGTGTTCTTTTTCTCAAAGACAGTCTTGATTCTGGAAATTTGCTGCTTGTCGGCATGCTCCGCTAACGCCAGGTACTCCGTCACATTATCTGCAATAGAAAGTTGATGTTGTTTGTGTTAACACATAAACAAATGGGACTAAGAAGTGGCAAAGAAGAGGAAGAACATCAACATCTTATCAGAACTATACAGTGAAACCTGTCTGTAAAGACCACCCAAGGGAGACAAGAAAAGTGGTCTTTATATCCAAGTTCCTTTAGTACATGTTTCAACGAGAAATCATTTTCAAGGGAAACAAAAAATGTGGTCTTTGTAGACAGGTGGTCTTTCTATACAGGTGGTCGCTAAAGCAGGTTTGACTGCATTACATAACTTTTTATACTTTAGTCTATAAGGCCTACCATAATTCTGCAGATAAATGTAAAACCCACCTCCTTCTTGAAGAATAGCACTTGTGGCAGGTTTTACGCAAATTTTCTTTGGACCAATTATATGGTCAATCAACATTCCTTGGTCGCTGAGTTTTGCAGTAAAGGCTGAACATACAATACGCCGGTCACACTAAGAGTACTGCATCTTGATATTTTAACTTTCAATCATAAAAGGCTTATCCGAATATTAAAATCCATAACAACTGGTGAAAACATGAATATCAAGCCTTTTTATTGGGGCTTCTTCTTGTGCTGTTTTCTTGCTATCAATTGCTTTCTGTTGATTTACATTTCTTTAAACAATTTTCTTTAGCATGGCCCAAAATGTATTCCGACTTTTCTTTTACCCTTAAAGGTTTCAATGTTTCTTTGCACGGGCTTTACATAAAGGTGCTTATTAGTAAAGTGAGCCGTCACTCACTATGTTTTGTCCTCTGTTTATGATATATTCTAAATCCAAACCTGTGTAGTCAATGCTCTTTTTTATTTCACCTTTCCTCTGCATGGCACTTTATATACAGATGCTCAAGTTCAAGGAGATATCACTCACCATCTTTAGCTTTCTGTTCAGCCTTGATAAGTTCCTTTGTCCTCTCTATCTTGGTGAGATAGTGTTCAATGAGGGCTTTGGTTCTCTGCGGGTCCGGTGTAGAGCTGCTATCCACCTCGTCCATGTCCGATCCATAGTTGGGCGTGGTGCTGAGCTGCGTCTCCAGCTAGTGTGATGGATACAATGCAAAATTAACAGGGTTTAATTTTTGTAGAATCTGTCAGGATGATCCCTTAGATTATTTTTAAGTTTTTTTTTTTTTTTTTTTTTTTTTTTTTGGGGGGGGGGGGGCAGACTTAGATTTTGGGCATCTATGCGCACCATTGTCCAGTCCTGGGCCCTGTTTCATCAAACTTGTTATCAATAACAAATGCTGTCAGCCAAACAAATGCCACTATTTCAGTTGCTTATAACAGTTATTGTAACTTGCTATTGATGATTAGTTTTATGAAATAGGGCCGTGGCTTGTTAACTGAATCATCAGAAAGGTAGTCAAGCAATTAGAAAAAGAAAATACAACACCATTACAAAAGCGTCAAATATTTGACAAAGGAAATTTTTTTACAAGAAAAAAATTGCTCAAACAAGGATATCCTTTCTATAAATTTGAGTACACTCAGGTGGCACAGACATGCACAGATAATAATATGCATCCTTGCGTGAAATGAAATGAAATCTATCTGTTGAATGCTATAATACATGTAACTTCCAATAAGTAAGTTAAAACAAAAAACAAAACGTGCCCCCCCCCATATAACCTACATGGAAGATTTTTTTCTCTCCCTGTTAAAGGAGTGATAAGTGAGAACCAGCATGTCTTTCATACTGTTTCCCGAAGAGAATAAGATAACCTCCCAAAAGCAAAACCTAATAAAGATTTGTACTGTACATCCAGATTTGAAATAAAATGCTAAAAGGTGCATTTTAAAATGGAAATATGAAAAAAAAATCTTACATCAAATTACGAAAGACCATTAGTGCCACGAAGAAAAAAAAACACAATTTCTACTAATCTGTTTAAACAGATTACGATATTTCTTCTAATCTGTTTAAACAGATTATAATCTGTTTAAACAGATTACGGTATTTCTACTAATCTGTTTAAACAGATTACGGTATTTCTACTAATCTGTTTAAACAGATTACGATATTTCTTCTAATCTGTTTAAACAGATTATAATCTGTTTAAACAGATTACGGTATTTCTACTAATCTGTTTAAACAGATTACGGTATTTCTACTAATCTGTTTAAACAGATTACAGTACTTCAACTAATCTGTTTAAACAGATTATAATCTGTTTAAACAGATTACGGTATTTCCACTAATCTGTTATAACAGATTACGATATTTCTTCTAATCTGTTTAAACAGATTATAATCTGTTTAAACAGATTACGGTATTTCCACTAATCTGTTATAACAGATTACGATATTTCTTCTAATCTGTTTAAACAGATTATAATCTGTTTAAACAGATTACGGTATTTCCACTAATCTGTTATAACAGATTACGATATTTCTTCTAATCTGTTTAAACAGATTACATTACTTCAACTAATCTGTTTAAACAGATTACGGATCCTACTTTTGTCACTTCCCCTGGCCTGCGCGCGAATTTTTTTTCCGTACTCGAGAGGGCAAATACCCCATGTGCGCATGCGCGTGGACTTGTGATTTCTCTGCTACTTCCCATACGAAATGTACATGTATTCGCATCTACTGTGCACGATTCGCGTTCTACGAGTAAACGATGGCATAGTAGTCTTCAAACACAGACTCTGATTTGCCAGTTTGACAAAACAATTACGCATATATCGTGCGTAGCAATAGTACTAGTATTCAAGTCTGAGTAGTTGTATGATTCAGACATTTTAGTGCTTCCAGAAATGCATCCCAAATTGAATAGCATGGTATAGTAGTCTGCAAGCACAGACGCTAATCGGACAGTTTGACAACATAGTGTCTTGAGTAGTGCTTTATATTCAAATATGTGTAGTTTTATGATTCAGACCCTACTGGTGCGTGTATTGGAAAGGCATCTCAACTTGCAGAGCGGCATAGTAGTCTGCAAGCACAGACGCTAATCTGACAGTTTGACAAAATAGTGTTATTCAAGTCTGAGTAGTTTTATGATTCAGACCCTACTGGTGCGTGTATTGGAAATGCACCTCAACTTATAGAGTGGCATAGTAGTATGCAAGCACAGACTCTCCTTTGACAGTTTGACAGAATAATATAGGCCTATTGTGTATTGAGTAGTGCTTTTATTCAAGTTTTCGTAGTTTTCTGTGTTGTGCCACTGCTCTCTCACTCTCTCTCTCTCTCTCTCTCTCTCTTTCTCTCTCTCTAGCTCTCCCTCCAGTATGCTCGCACTCTCTGTATTACTTTTATTTATAATCATGGTCTGCTGAGAGCCAGAAGGATGTTAACTCTTAACACAACGAATGCCCTTCTGGCTCTGAACAAACGATAGTAGGCCTATATATGATAAACCCACACACCATAAGGTCATTTATTGGCCTTCTCAAAACCGTCATTCTGTAATAATATTTCTAACTTTGGTCTAATAACTCTTTTGTCAGTGCAATCAATGGTCGAATGAATAATAAAATTGTGATTTTTATCTAGTTTCCGTCCTTTGTATTGATTTATTATGTTAAAATTGATAACAACATTTAGTATAAGTTACAAGTATCTCTTTTATTAAAGCACAAGCACACACACACACCCATACACGCCACACCACTTAATTTTAAATGTAGGCCTGAATTAAAAAGTTATTAATTAGCATACAATCGTACATGAGCTCTACCATCAAATGAGTGTTTTTGACAATGATCAAACATGAATCAACAGTGCAGTAAAATATAAACATAGGCAAGTTTTTTAATTCTTTTAAATTACCTGGTAAAACATATTCTTAAAAATGACTTAAATGGTCTTTAGGATTGCAGGACACAAGAACACCCTGAAGAAGAAAAAATTTCATAGTAGTGCTTATTTGGGGAAAAATACCCCTCGCCGCCGCCGCCGCCCCCCCCCCCCCCCAAAAAAAAAATGTCCACAATTTTATTATTCATTCGACCATTGATTGCACTGACAAAAGAGTTATTAGACCAAAGTTAGAAATATTATTACAGAATGACGGTTTTGAGAAGGCCAATAAATGACCTTATGGTGTGTGGGTTTATCATATATAGGCCTACTATCGTTTGTTCAGAGCCAGAAGGGCATTCGTTGTGTTAAGAGTTAACATCCTTCTGGCTCTCAGCAGACCATGATTATAAATAAAAGTAATACAGAGAGTGCGAGCATACTGGAGGGAGAGCTAGAGAGAGAGAAAGAGAGAGAGAGAGAGAGAGAGTGAGAGAGCAGTGGCACAACACAGAAAACTACGAAAACTTGAATAAAAGCACTACTCAATACACAATAGGCCTATATTATTCTGTCAAACTGTCAAAGGAGAGTCTGTGCTTGCATACTACTATGCCACTCTATAAGTTGAGGTGCATTTCCAATACACGCACCAGTAGGGTCTGAATCATAAAACTACTCAGACTTGAATAACACTATTTTGTCAAACTGTCAGATTAGCGTCTGTGCTTGCAGACTACTATGCCGCTCTGCAAGTTGAGATGCCTTTCCAATACACGCACCAGTAGGGTCTGAATCATAAAACTACACATATTTGAATATAAAGCACTACTCAAGACACTATGTTGTCAAACTGTCCGATTAGCGTCTGTGCTTGCAGACTACTATACCATGCTATTCAATTTGGGATGCATTTCTGTAAGCACTAAAATGTCTGAATCATACAACTACTCAGACTTGAATACTAGTACTATTGCTACGCACGATATATGCGTAATTGTTTTGTCAAACTGGCAAATCAGAGTCTGTGTTTGAAGACTACTATGCCATCGTTTACTCGTAGAACGCGAATCGTGCACAGTAGATGCGAATACATGTACATTTCGTATGGGAAGTAGCAGAGAAATCACAAGTCCACGCGCATGCGCACATGGGGTATTTGCCCTCTCGAGTACGGAAAAAAAATTCGCGCGCAGGCCAGGGGAAGTGACAAAAGTAGGATCCGTAATCTGTTTAAACAGATTAGTTGAAGTAATGTAATCTGTTTAAACAGATTAGAAGAAATATCGTAATCTGTTATAACAGATTAGTGGAAATACCGTAATCTGTTTAAACAGATTATAATCTGTTTAAACAGATTAGAAGAAATATCGTAATCTGTTATAACAGATTAGTGGAAATACCGTAATCTGTTTAAACAGATTATAATCTGTTTAAACAGATTAGAAGAAATATCGTAATCTGTTATAACAGATTAGTGGAAATACCGTAATCTGTTTAAACAGATTATAATCTGTTTAAACAGATTAGTTGAAGTACTGTAATCTGTTTAAACAGATTAGTAGAAATACCGTAATCTGTTTAAACAGATTAGTAGAAATACCGTAATCTGTTTAAACAGATTATAATCTGTTTAAACAGATTAGAAGAAATATCGTAATCTGTTTAAACAGATTAGTAGAAATACCGTAATCTGTTTAAACAGATTAGTAGAAATACCGTAATCTGTTTAAACAGATTATAATCTGTTTAAACAGATTAGAAGAAATATCGTAATCTGTTTAAACAGATTAGTAGAAAGTGTGTTTTTTTTTCTTCGTGGCACTAATGGTCTTTCGTATCAAATGACCCCCAAGTACCATTTAGCACTCTAATCTCATCGCTGATTTCCATGTAGCTGTTTATGGGACTACTGTGTGTTGCCAGTATCGGCATTACTAATTAGCAAGCCATAAACCAGATAATAGTTGCCGTGACATGCTCATTGCTATCCTAATCTTACATGTAGTTTAAAGATGAAGTTGAGTTCTGGTCATGCGATTGCATTGTGAAAGAAACGGTGTGGAATCGACCAGAAAAGGTTGATCATCTAGCATATAAGAATTTGTGTGTATTGCAAGGTTCTAGAATCATCAAAATGATGAGAAATGTGGCCAAGTCTTGGTAAAGTTACAAACACTGTTCACAGAAAGATGTATATGGGACTACATGAACACGTGGCGTAAAAATCCTACCCCCGAGTTTTACGATGTTACATGACATATTTAGAATATGAAGGCATTTCAAGAGCCATGCTTTTCAGGGAACATGTCTTATCTGATGTTCTTCCACACTTGCATAATAAAAATGATAACACTCACAATTTTTTTTTTCACCTCTTCCCAGTACTCAACCTTCTCTTTAACTCACTAACCGTGAGCAGAGGAAGGAAAGGCTGATTAAAGCTTTTCATCAGATTCCAAAACAGGGCTTTCAGAGTTACTTTCCATGGCAAACAAACTACAAGTACTCATTCAGGTTCTGAACTACTTTTCTTGTCGGGTGTATATACTGCACTTGAGATGTACATGCAACCCTGGCCTGGGCCTGGGCTGAATAAAATATTGATCCACGCTCTTTCAAATTTGATATAAATATTGAAATTAATTTGCCCCAACATATTTAGCACATTTCTCCTAATGTTTGTGATGTTTACCGGTATGTTTTTAAAATTTCATTTACTGAGTGAAATGGATCCCCACACTTCTAAATAATTTCTTTGTATATGTGGGTTGGGCAGTGGTAGGGAGTAGGTAAGGGATATAATTTAGAACATCTTCCAAAGAACATAGTAGCTTGATCAGAAGAAGATTATTTGATGTACAAAACAAAACAATGAAACAATTCTTTATAATAATCACAACATTTGTAAATGTTAACTGTAATTAGTATATATATATTCATATAATTCTTCCAACTGTTAGCTTCATCAAATACATATTTTTATCTAGCTTCTCCATATTATCTTACCTCTCTGCCCAACATGACTGACTCTGAATCATCTAGTGCACTCCTGACATCTTCGTCCTTCCTCGACGTGGACTGTCTCTTGTTGGAGGGCTTGGCCTCCTCCTTCGTGCTGGCGGAAACGGAGAAAGAAGGCATGCTGCCCTCGTTGTCGCTCCCATCCGATTTGGTCCTGGATGCCGCGCCCTTCTTGCTCTCCGCCTTACCCTCCGGTTGAGGTTTTTTCCTGTACAGAAGGAGAGAATTGACAATGGCCATGGGCAGTGAGTTCTTGCGCTCCATTTTGGAGGGGCTGTAGCGGGGGATGGAGGCGGTGCGGGGTAAGGAGTAGGAGGAGGAGGGCGTGGATGAAGGGGAATCCCCGGTTGCCAGGATACCAGAGGTCGCATCCTCCTCGGGCACGTCTGTGATTGCCATCGTCTGCCCGGTGTTAGTCATAGAGAGACATTGGTAGGAGATAGTTTGTAGAGTATTAAAAGAGTCTAGCCCGTAATGTGGATCAGATCATGGACAGTCCTTGAATCTCCTGTCGAATCAAGTCTGGATTTAATGTCTCGTAGTAACCAGTGGAAAGCATCACTATTCCTTGCAGCTTTATGATAGTGATTCTAAAGTCTGTAGATTTAAAACAAGTCTAGCTTGTACGTAAGCTTGTACACCACACTTATATGCACTCAACCAGTCCTCCCAGGTGTTGTATCTGAATAAACTCTTGATCGTATCGTCTCACAGTAACCCGTTACGCGAAGTAGTCATCACTATGTCTTGCAGCTTTATGGCAAGACATCACTTAATCTCAAAAGAAGTTTCTTCCCAATCCAATGCTACACATCACATCCTTTTAGGGCAGCTAAGGGCGTGTTCATGCTTCACTTTTTCTGGCCAAAATCAGGCATCTGTTACGCGTTTAGTTTAAAACACGGTTGCGTCTTAGCTTACTTTTGTAGAATCACCGATAAACGATCGTAAAGTCACAAAAAGATGCGTTTACAATTTGTAAACGCGTTTAAATGGGGTCAACGCACTGACCTCTAGTGGGTCTACGTAGCATGCACAGTGAAGGTTTGCGAATCCAGCTGGAAGACCAATTAGGCCACACAAGGAGAATTGCCTGGATGAGCCAGAGAAGTAAGCATGAACAGTACACCGTGGAACTGCGATCACGATGAGCGTTTACGATGAGCGTTTCAGATCGCTCATTCTACCTTCAAAATCAAGCATGAACGCGCCCTTAGTCTACACATCCATTAGGTCACTTAGCATCGCAGATATAGTAGTGACACATCCTCGTGGCATTGTCTTCGCAGTACGTCCGCAATCACTACTGACACAAAAGTAAGCATTCCATATCAGCATCATCTTCACTTATCAATGCTACATATTTTATGCTACATCCACCCATTTCCATGGCAATGACATTTGTGAGCTAGCTTTTCAGAGGAGTAATTGGGTATCTTTCACGCCACTGCCTCTTTTCATACAACACCTATGAGACCGTGGAAACACTCTACTCAAAGGAGGATCTGATTATTTTTTTCTTGAATCAGAAAACAAGAGTGGACTGCTAGATCTGCAAGCGACCAATGCAAACTTATCATTACTGTAATCAAACTGATGTTATTTTCTCTACTTGCAGCTACATGTATGTAGGCATTGTGTCATAGTATCCAATTATCAGGAACAGAAAGTCTGATAACATCTAGAGTATCATCAAAATAACTGCGTAAACTCGGTCATCCAAAGCTTAAGATTTCAGAGGCTCCACAAAACCAATGAGTCTTTTGATAAAAAGCTCTGTCACCTACTTGCTAAAATAACCCAATTCTATGAGAATGCACTCTCAAACAACTGTTGTTTTTCACAGATAGTGCTTGGATCCAAACGATCAAACAGACACAGAACAAGTCATTTTCCATCTGGAACTCAAATCATGTACATCCTGTATGTGCTGGTAATGTCGTCTTGAAAAACAATCATCAAAATGTCCAGAAATTATGGATTACTTTGGTATAACTTCTCCTTCTCACTGGAAAAATCAAATAGATCACATGTAAGTCCTCTTTAGAGTGAACTTTCTTTAATAGTATTGGATAACAACTCCTCCTTTTTGATGCCTTCTGAAGGAAGACTGGGTCAATTGCAACACATTTTCAGTTCTTCAAAGATGATTCCACACAGAGTCCTATATACAGACAGTGCAGCAATTGAGAGCACCGCCATACAATGATCACAAAAGTGGCAATCTACCAGCTTATATATATCCCTCAAGTCTACTTATATCCAGAGTATTTTTAATGCCAAGGGCACACAGGAAGCTTCACAAGACTTCAGAAGCTCACGAGAAGGAATAAATTACGTCTCAACTTCTTGGGCGATCCACAATCGAGGCTTGAAGGTCTACGTTCGAATCTCCCACAGTATTCAGAGCGAACACACCTTAGCTGACATGAGTGCAACTACTTCAAGCACCAAACTCACTATGTTCAGTCTCGAACACTCATCAACAAAACAATCAAGCAACCGGGTGTAACAGAGTTGAAATGCACACAAAAGAAGCACTGACATTAACTCACGGTCCACTTCGCTCTGTTATCAGTGACTAATTTCCCCTAATTTGGACCTGAAGAGGCATTGCAAACAGAAAAAAGGCCTTTATCATATATATGGTCTTCTCTTCTTCAAATCAAATATGGGTATCACATGAAAAGCTTTAATATATATCATTAAGTATATGACACCAAAATGTATACTTGTTCTTCAATCTAGATATGAGCTATACTGGGAAACTGAGACAGAAGAACTAAGGTTTAACAGCAAAACCTAGCTTTTTTATAATCTGATACTACTGAATTGTATCTATTTTATTGCACTACGTGATAATGAATCCATTTGACTATCTACTTCTGGATAGTTTTATTTAGTCCCTATCGCATACTCAACAGTAAATACCTATGTAATCATTTGATTCTGTAGAATGGCATAGCCTGCAAAATGCATGTAAATTAGTTTGTCTCTCTGATTAAGTGCTCAGAATCGTATCTTTTTATTGCATGTAAAGTGTAAACATAGCCTATAAATTCTTTCCTGTCCGGGAAGGTTTACTATTGTGACAATAGCATGTGTTAGCATAATAGCACTATCTGTCTGGTTTAAGGTAAACACGTACTTCAGCTATCTTGACATACATGAGTGATAAACTAATACAGGATGAGTTACGCCCTTTGGGGTTAAAATACCCCTGTAAACACATTCAATCTTGTCCTGGCATGGCGTTTTTGATGTATCCGAGAGGGAATGCTGGAAATAGCAGCAAGAGTTCTCATTGAAATGCATCAAAACATGGGCAAAGTGATATCTATCATTTGACAAGGGAAGAATTTTCCAAGTATTTAATTGCAGTGGCAAGGGTTGAGTTGGGAGGCACCAGGGCATGTAACCCCCCCCCCCCCCAACAAACAAAAAACAAAAAAAATTAAATTAGAGAATTGATGGAAACTACTTCATTTAAGAGATCAAGCTATGTACATGTACATTTACATATTTGGCTCTACCGGTACTCTATAGCTATTAATGTCCGTCCATTTCATGGATGACACATACCTGTATGTCTAGTCAGAGGCTGGGCAAGCAGAGGTCAATGAACTCTTGCCTGAACTTTACAAATGGATCAATGCTGGGGGCAGCAAACTCATTATGCCTACCATTGATTGGTTATCAGTCTCACTTCAATAATGTTCCTATTTAACCCACTGACTACTGCATTAACTCATTCCCATTGACTTAATGAAAGGAACCACGTGGCTCAAGTAGGTAGATGAACCATTATCGATGTAGTCCGTCCATGAGCAATTATTACTCACAGACATGTACAACCTTATCAAAATCCTCTTAGACTTTGAAATTCCCACACAACTACACCCTTCACGCAAAATCATGTTGCCAATCTGCTAATACCAAAATGAAACCTTCAAACAAAAAAACAAAAAATTACTAATTAGTCTCCAGTCTCCACCCATTAGATATAATTTCATGTTCTTTCATGTTTATCTTTATCTATAATTTCAAATGATTTTAGTTTAGGTCATGTCATAACAATTCCTATTTTTTTCCACTCCTGCATCTTTTTCCGCTCCACTCCTTTATTTAGTTATTTGATATGTTTGCTTTGACATTTGAAATTTGCACGAGAAGTCATGTAAGCAATTTCCTTACACCGTGTTCTGAGGATATGTAACTAGTGCGTTGACATTGTAAAAATAAAATTCAAATTAGAAAACTTAGAGTTGAAACTGCCCCATAACATTTGAATGTGTGAACAAAATATACAAAATAACAAAAAATAACAAAAATAACAAAATCTAAAACATAATGTTTTGCATTTTCAAGAAATTTGGAAGAACAATTAGGAATCAAATCTACTTGACCTTAATAATAGCTTTGAATAATTACCTTAGACTTACTATTCAATACGTTCATAATATTTTTTTTCTTATAACTTCCTCAACCAATTGAGTCCAGTGCGATTCAATTTAAAATCTAATCATTCTTTTTGGATTATGATTAACTAATCATTGCTGATGAATGGCAAATATGTGTTAATTATTCATCACCTGACATGCAAACTCTACTCATCTGAACTTTGTATTAATATCTGACATTGTACAAAGTATGATTTCAAGTTGATATTACAAACTTGTATAACCCTCACACCCTTATCAGGAGATAAGAATTTGGATTAAAAACTCCATTTGCTTTGCTGAGGTAACGATTTAAAAAAAAAGGAGGAGGATTTTTAACAATATTGTCTGGCCCTGGCAATTTAAGAAAAGTAAAAAGAAGCCTGCAATTCAATTTAGCCTATCTGTCTTCCTATTAATTCTGAAACTTAAAATAGGGTATTAAAATACACATATATCAATGTTTTTATGCTGTGTAATTGTGTAATTCACAAGAGTAGATCTCCAAAGAACAACAATAATATACTTTTTAATATCTGTACAATTCAATGAGGCCAATCTTACCCCAAAGTTACAAGGTCCAATGGTATCATTAAGGGTACCCACTAACCAATGGTCACATTAATCAAAGACTTGAAACGGCTCTTAAAAGATGAGAAACAGAGACTAAATATTTTTCTGCTCAGAGACAAAAGGGCAAATAGCTGAAAAGGATATATCTCTACTTACTACAGCACTTCTACCAGAGGAAAGAGAGAGAGAACTAGGAGCCTTTGAATATGAACTATATTGCACTTTGACTGTAACCCCCAAAGGTGGATCTTCATGAGAAAGAAAAAAGTGCCCCGTTGAGCACTTAGCCACAAGTGTTCTGACCACATACTTGACGATGATGCTATCAAATAACCATTGATTGAGTTAGGAAGCATGAAAAGAAAGTGAAAGCTTCAGTGACAAATCTTCAATTAATCATAAAGTAGCAGTACAATATAGCAAGCTAAATAATACAGCTACATTGTATACATGTTGTATTTGAATCATTTTCATAAAGTACATATACGTGTGGAGCAGTTCTCATACATGTGCTTCGCACAATGGTTCATTTTTGTATCGAGTCATGTGCCACAACATAACCACAAAGCACAAACCAACGTCATCCATTCATACATAGCTTGGGGCTGTGTAATAAATCTACTTTGACTAATAAATAGCCAGATACAGTCTAAACATAACAAGGCAGAAGGTTTCTATACAACTGAATCCCTTAGCACAGCTGACAATCAAAGAGAAAAAAGCCCCAACGTCCAATATGCAAGTGGGTTTTTTTAATTGTTAATCTGACTTTCGGAGAAAAGGAAAAGCTACATTTAAAAAAAAAACGGAGGGCATTTGGATGATTATTTGCCCTTGCTGAATAAATATTCATGTTTTTTTTGCTGGTTGAGTCATGAACCACAATAGCGACCACAAAAAGGGTTAATTGTCCGAGGTAAACCTTAAAGGAAAGATAACGTGGGAAAAGCCTTGTGTGGAATGGGCTTTATAAGTACCATTTTTTTTTTATTCAAGAACATTACAAAGAGGTTTCATTTCCTTCTTTATAGGCCCATTAACATAACAGAAAAACCAATTTGAATATCTTACTATAATCTCTTGCGTATGATCAATGTCTATTCCCTAATCCATAAATGTGAACTAGTACGATAATCTCTTCCCAGTATGCAACAGAAAGTCTTCCTGTGATCCTTTGAGTGTGATACATTTCAATTCACTAATCCCCCCCCCCCCCCGAAGGGTAGGGTAAGCCCAGTATACACAGCATGTTCCTCTTATAGTCTTAATAGTTCCTTAATATCATATTACATTCACCTTGCCAATGACCCCAGAGACAAAAGAAAACTTCTCAGATGTCTTAAAGGGAGTGATCAGACAATCCCAGACATCAATAACAAGGAGCTTGTCAATAAATTTTCATTAAATTGTTTGATTTTGTTTTCTCATATTAATTATTACATAAAGAAAATGTTAGTAAAATCAAATCATTTATCATGATGACAAAAGCACAAGGCTGGCTCTTCAAGAGATTCCAAATGCAACTATGAACGATTAAACTTGCCCATATTCGTTTCATTAACACTCCAATGCAGGTATTAAAGCCCTTCAACTGTACCGGTTGCCATAACAAAACCAATTAACACTCGTTGATCTCCAAATGATATTGAAAATAATAGCAAGACAGGCCAAATTTCACATTCAAGTGTGTGTCATTCGGAACTAGTCATTCCAAAAGTATTTCATGTATTAAATCCATACGGATGTTATGCTTTGATCTAACAATTAATAAAAGATATGAAGTGCACAAATTCAGAAAACACCTCTCCGTTTGTTAAGTGAACAGAACAGCCGGCATAAACAGAAGGAACTCTATTAAACATAAATCTTAATCCAAAAGCACTGAATATTCCAATGCTTAGTGGCAGTATAATCCTCATGAGAAAAACAACGCACAGAATTTAGACACTGTGCCTAGATGCTTGCATTCTTATCCGATATCCATTCACGGTGCATTTAATACTAATCAAGAATGAAGCGACACTTGCAATTTAGAATAATTAACAATGAAACATAGAAACGCATCCCGCAGAATCGCCTGAACGCAACACGAGCGAGGAGACTCGCAATCCAAATCATTTCCATGAATAGACCACACTTCCTATGCATAACTCCATGGGCAAGTTTGAATCATATCTCGTAAATTACTTGCAATTTAGAATAAACAACAATGAAACATGGAAACGCATTTCACAGACACAACACGAGCGAGGAGACTCACAATCCAAATCATTTCCTTGAATAGACCTCACTTCCTATGCATAACTCCATGGGCAAGTTTGAATCATATCTCGTAAATTACGTGGAGAATTAGCAGAGTGGGGTATTCCGCGGCGGAGACGTTAACGAGCCGTTCGTTAGTGCCGACTACTTTCTGGAGAGCACGGACCACCAAGTGATTGGCAACTATTGACTCAAATCACAAAATAGGTCCTCAAGGACCGAATGAACGAGATAGCTAGGCGAACCAGGATGTAGTAGAGAGACATAGGTGGCAATTAGTCTCAATGTCAGGCTCATCAGAATAATTTGGGCTGGCACAGAGGGGATCCCATATCAGACCTATTCCTATTGAATGATACCACGATTCACCCACACCAATGACTGAGTGTACAATTAATCAGCTGTAGTCTGAATTGTCTATATCAATAATAGCCATCATACGTAAATGTACAGTTCTATGAAATCATCGAAAGTGAAAATGAAACCTGGTCGAATTACATCATGTGCCGGCCGGAAGTACTACAATTTATGTTTCATGGCTACATAAGTTTGCATGGCAAGGACAAGTTGATTGTTTACCATTAATGGTGTGTTATCATTTCAAAACATAAGAGAAAATACATATTTGTATTTCCTGCAACAGATGAAGATATTTATTTTAGGGGGAGGGGGTGGGGGGGGGGGGGGTTGATCGTCCGTGTTGTTTGCTGTACTGGTATACATACATAGAAGTTACTAGTTCTGATTCGTTGAACAACTCAAATTACATTTGCTGACAGCTAGAAAGGCAGTAACTCTATGTGAAATCATGTGAGGTAATAATCCCCTTCTGGCTCTCAACAGATGACTTGAAATTTCATTGATTAAGTTATATACGTTGAAAATATATGATTGCTGCATTATGTGCATATTGAGAGCCAGTTGTAGCCTTAAAATAAAATAAATTCGAATGCAAAAATATTCAAGTATTTTAGACTTTTCATTAATTCCACATCAAGAACATGAAATCTCCTTGATAATAGAAACAATGAATGATTTGAATCAACATTTTATTCCTTTTAAAATAACTTTTACAAAACATTTTCAAAGATGCTAACGGCTTTTCATATTTGTTAACTCCAACTTAAAGATAAGTTCAACTTAAGATCTTTGTGAAACACCCCCCCCCCCCCCTGGTTCTCACCAGACGATTTGAAATTTCATGGATAAATGTATGTATAATAAAAATAATAAAAATAAATGTTTATCTAATACTTACATAGTAGTTGGCCTGGTTTTAATTTGTTGAAGAACTCGATTGAATGCACTGGGTCTCTCCGGGAGATCATGCAGATTGCCCGCGTACGACACCGGGTGGAGGTCATTGGCTGACGACGAAAGCTGCTGCGACCCTTGGCTGTCGCCCCCAGTGGACGACACATCTGGATGGCCCAAATCACTCTCCCGTTTTCGGTGAAATAATCCTTTGAAACCTGCAGAGGAAAACAAACACAATAATGAGTAAATATATTTTTATTGAAAGTCAAATTGCCATAATCATTCAGAAATCATGGTCAGTGTCATAAAGACGTTCGCTCTGTATTAAATTGTGTAAGTTCTTCTGGCTCGTAATAGACTCACAAAAGTATGTAAACTGTTTATTTCTATTTAGCTTAGAATGTATTAGAAAAAGAAACTTTGAAAGTTTTTAAGAAATATGATTATTTTGAGTACATAAAAGTGAAAATTGATACATTTTCAACAATGATAATTAATACAACCCATACTCAACTCCAGGAAAAATGTCCCTTAAATCATGACTCAAGCCAGGAGTAAGAAAACACATTAGGGGGTGGGGTGGGGGGGGGGGGGGTACATTTAAGTGTTTAAGGTACAAAGTATGCCATATTTTATTTTAAAGGTGGAGAGTACAACCCCACTCAAGCCCCCCTTAAACTATCCAAAGGGTTCAATAATTTTTCTAATTCATGAAATGACAATAAAATTACAATGCTATGCAACATCAGTTTGCTATATAATTAGTCCTCATTAATGTCCTTTAAAATATGACTGGTAAGCCTACATGAAAGTCAAAGAACAAAATACAACTAAAAAAATTGAATGACTGCTTCATGCACTGCAGTAATAAAATCTTTACAAACATAAAACTGTAATATATCAATTTTAATGGGTCAAGGAACACTTATCTCGGCTATCAATCTCTTAAAATATGGAAACCCTTTTAGAATTAGGCAATTAATTGAAGTGGTAGAGAGCTGTGAGACTGTTGAAAACAAACACTGTAGTCCCAAATATAAACATTGAGGTCAGACATAAAATCCCTGAACATGACATTGAATGACTCATTGCACACTTGATAAAGGCTGATATCATGAAAGGGGTCTATTGTGACATAAGGTGTCGAAGCCGGTTACTAGTTTTTCTGCATAACGTTGCTATTGAAAAATCATAAGATGACCTTATGTTGAAAGAACACCATAAGGTCTGGTCCTTTCAAAGTTTGAGATTTGCCTTCACTAAAAAGATAATAAAAACAAACAAACAAACAATCTTCCTTCTACATCCCTCTTCTCACCCCCCCCCCCCCCCCTCCCTTCCTCTCCTCCTGTTCTCTCCCTCTCTCCTCCCATTTCTCCATCCCACCTGATTGCTTTTTCCTCAAATTTCAATAAGAATCACAATATCTCAATCACTTTTCTTTGTCTTTTGATTTTTAGAACTTAATCTACTTAAACTATCGACCAGCAAAAGTCCTCCAATAATAGTGCTTCCATGATCAACGAGATGAGTAATTCACATTATACTGCAAACTGTATCAATTTTCCAACTTGAGCACATTTTCTTTCACAAGTACAAGGGCTTCCAAACACGAGTCTCTTGTCATCATCACAGCACTTGAACATATTACCATCACAGAAATAAGGCTGGGTGCCCTGGTATAGAGGGGAAGCCATGTAAACACTGTAGTCCCACAAGTAAACATTGGTGTCAGTCTCACAGCCTATGGCTACCTGAGCCCAGTAAGTGCACACAGCTGATTGGACAGGAGAATATGTATGACATCCATTACAGATGGTGTCCTCAAGCTCAGGTCACACACAGATGTGACACGTTGATAGTCTGCAGGCACAGACTCCAATTAATTTGACACTAAGAAACAATTCCATAAAGTCTTGAGCCGAGCCTAAACTCAGTCAGTCTTTGGCTGTGCTATGTAATATAGTAATATTCCGCTTTTATATTGCGCTTAATACATCAACGATGTCTCTAAGCGCTTCACAGATATATTATCACCCCGGTCATCGGATTCATGCTTGTCCGCACACAATGTATGCACATTCACCACTCCCTGGGGAGCATTCCAGCCAGGCGTCATTTTACAGATGCCCACAATGCTGAGCAAACTACATTAACTTTTGCATCCTACTGGGTACCCATTTAACACCTGGGTGGAGAGTGGCAAATGTAGATTAACATCTTGCCAAAGGAGTCTATGGGGTGCAGTCAGCATACTCTCACTGTTCAGACACCCTGCTATATGCAGACATAGACAAGGGTTTGTGCTTGCAATGTAGATGTGACTGGTAGACTTTCACGAACCACACTCTGGTGAGGTCTACAGAAATAGATGTACAGGTCCCACATGTAGCAAATGGTGTTGGAACATAGCTAGACAGATGACATCATGAATAGTCTCAAATGTCGTGCATGGGGTGAACAACCTCTGAACAACCTCTGATAAACCTCATTCTCTTTGCAAATGATCTTGAGTGAACCCAATGGAACACACAATGTCAAACGGGCAGGATAGGAAGAAATTCGTCTTAAATCCCATGTTAAAAGAAATGTTTAACCAATACTATTATTTGCATCCTTGGACAAGAGACCGAGATACACCCACTTCACATCTTTCTTCAGTTATCAATGTTAAATGGATAAACGTCAATGGAAACATAGAAATGTAAATTTCTCTTCATTCTCCACAGATATTTTCCTAAACATTTTATTATACACAAGTGAAATTCCCTGACCAAACTCAATGGAAACCCATAAGAACAAACGAGCATTCATAAGTGTATGAATTATATTTAATAATTCTACTCAGTTGTTTTTCTGTAGTGTGCCGTCTTAGACCTTCTCACATTAATGCAAGTAAAACATTTTATAACACAATAATATTCTTTTAAAATCAATTAAATAGAACTTCCTATCTGCAACTAAACAGAGATCAATAAAGCTAGACCGAGACCTTCTCACATTAATGCAAGTAAAACATTTTAGAACACAATAATAAATTTAAAAAATCAATTAAATAGAACTTCCTATATGCAACTAAACAGAAATCAATAAAGCTTAGAGTACAATCAATTTTCAATCAATACAACACCGTTTGGAGGAAGAGAGAACTATACTGCCCCAGACTCAATATACCTTAGGTTTTGTGAAATGTTAGATAAGAGAAAGGATAGGGTTATAGAAAACAGGAAGGAACCTAGCCAATCAATAATATAATTTGAGCTGTTAAACATGGAAGGGAAACAACGACACCTAATATTGCAAAAGCCAAAAAACAAATTTGATCGCTATACAAGCATAGAACATTCTTATTATAATCATCTGTAACTAGACTCTACAAGTACCAAAGTTGACCTGAAATACACACTCCGTAGTGATAGGGTAGACCCGTAGAGTCATTGGATAGGGCCTAATCATTTGACAGAAATTTGCTTTGAACCTTCTCCCAGTATTACCGCCTATTTTTGAAAATCTGTTGTTGAATTTTCCAATTTCATAAGGTTAGAATTTAATGTTGAAGATTTTAAAGCATAACGTTTGTTTCGAAAAGAAAGCAAAAAGTATCTTGTATTTTGTTTTCATTTGACTTTAAAGCACACACAAAGACAGAGCATAAATCTTACATCCCATATCACCTGGGACTGAATTTGCATCAGATTAAAAAATGAATAAAAAAAAGTTTTTAAATATACCTAGTGTTTTCACAGTAGATCGAGTCTTGACAGTAACATAAAATAAAAGCATTAGAATACTAACACATTCATGATTCAAATGCCTTTGTATGTTCTCTTTCATCTTTAATAAACGAATAAGTCTTGGTTAATATTTACATTTCAAACTGATATGTACATCTCATGACAATGATAGATAAATTAGAATATCAGACAGGGCAGAGCTACTATTAACTATCAGTCAGTAACCTGTCATTTTGCCATGAATTGTTTGTGTTGCCATGGTTACCGATCTAACAATACAAAACTGTTGTCAGGCACAAAGATATGCTTGCTTGGTAGTCTTGAACTTAAATACACCTAATTACTTTGTAATTCCTTTGAAAAAAGGTTAATCTTGGTAATTGGTTAACAGGCTTTAAAGGTTTACTCCCTCCAATGCGTATACTGGTTAAGTTCTGGTAGTTAGGTGTGGAAAAATTTGTAAGGTTTCTTATTCTTTTTATTCCTAAGTCAAACAAAATCATAGAATCACAATTAATGCATATGAAAAGGAATTCCTCCCAAATGGCATTCATATTTGAAATTACAACTAGAAAAAGCTGAAAACATTGACCAAATTTTTAACCCACATGTGTGTAGTCCCATATACCAATTCTGTATATTGTTCACTGTATATCCCTATTCAGTAGTATTGATCGAGACAACCTCACAATAATGCAATCATTCATACACTACATACTCAACCCTTCCAATTAATTTCTAGATAATTTCTTTCACAAAACAATCGCAGGTAACCATTACACAATTACATTTGTAAGGATAGTATATGTAGAAAATGTATCACCATTCCCTGAACAAGCTTGATATTACAGACTACTCTCTTTCCCCTTTCCACAAATTAGCAATATAAAATGACATTACGCTATTGAGGAGACGCTGTACATTAATACAACGGAAATTCACACATATTGGGCAGTGACAGAAGTTAATTGAAGGGTATTGAATCCTTCTCCGTGTGAATGACAATCGCTGTTTACTTGTTTAAAAAAGAGAAATTACGTTGTAAGTGGCTCAGCCTTGATGGTCAAATAAGCAATTTGCTGACAATGGATAGCTGTCCATCATCACTCGTAAAGTAGATATCAACGTGACAATTGCACGCATATCATTAGTGATTTTAATAGTCTGTCATTCAAACTCAGACAAGAGATAGAATATGTGATTTTATGTGACACGTTATGTTTAGAAGAATGATAACATCTAAGAAAGAGAGTAGTTGTTTTACTAAACAAAATATATGCAAATGTAATTGAATAAAATATCAATATATGGATAGATGTACAAAGAAATAAATAACAAACAAATATGCAAGTCATTTTTTACATTTTATTTAAGAACAGATAGGAGAAGTTACATTTTTCTGGTGCTTGCTTTTGTACTCTTATACCCAATATTATGGATCAAATTTATCACTTGCTGTCATAGACTTATGATGGTCAATGCTTGTCATACGAGAAATTTTGTATTCTATCACAAAATTGCTTTATCCTTGCTTTAGCCTACAAGAAATTGATTTTGAGGCCAAAACAAATGTTAATAGAAAAATCCAGCTGTCAATATGAGCAGATTTTCAGCTGCTAAATACATCTTCAAGGTATACAAATTATCTCAAATGGAACAGCCTTCAAAGTTTTCAATAAAAGAGCACATGAAAGGCAAATCCATTTAGTTACAAATTTTAATCCTCATGGTATGGTTTGTTTTAAACCAAAATGTATAATCAATAGCATCATCAAACACGAAAGTGATTAGATTAATTTCTAGAAAGGTGAAGTTGCAGACATAAATATGTGCCTACAACAATGAACACAATTGGTGCTTTTGCATTTTAAGAAAAGGGTCTGGTGCATGTAGACTATTTCATCACACATCACATGGTCTCCCATGCATAATCGCAGTTCGCAGGGTCGACAAACTTTCACTCAGACACTCAGCATGATTTTTTGTGTCATTTGACTTACACCCCTATCAAAATGGGTATTACATTAAGTACATGTACAAGAACAAAATAACAAGAACCACAAATACAATTGAAAATGGATGGAAAATAGAACAAGCTTTACCTACATGTAAATAACTCACATGATTTCCTGTGTCAGTGTGTCAAGATCACATGACCAACTTACATTCTGATTCAATAGTTTATTTTTGTTTTGGAGCAGTACCACTGTCATGATGACGTAAAGTAAATCTGTGTATTAAAGTCATGGATTGTTTTAAAGTCACACACCATATTTGTGTTGAATTTGCAATAATGAATAACAGTGGATATTTACACCTATGCTAAGGTCAAAATTAATTCTACCAATACCAGATAAAAACAAATATAATAATAATTTGGCCTTTTTTACCAAGGAGAGCCGCATCAGTAATAATATTGCTTTTCCCGCAGGCCCTGCAGTTATCATTACCCCAGCTATTGCCACGAACCTATCAACACCTGGGTGGAGAGAGGCAAATACGGATCAATGTCTTGCCAAAGGATTTTAGTAACAGGCCAGGATTAGAACCTTCAACCCTTTGCTTGAGAGTCAAGTGAATGAACCACTATATCACTCCACCTCCACAACAGTGATGTGACTTAAAAAAAAATGACAAACAGTCTTTTTCAAAAAGTTTTACATTTTTAATCTAATTTCTATTAGATTTCATACAATATAGGATCTATACTCTTGATGGGATCTGTACAGTGGTTAAGTCGACCTAGATACACATTTTGTATTCTAATGTAATTATAAAACTATGAATTATGCAACACAGAAAAGCCCTCTGCCACGGTTCATTTCTCGCACAATAAAAATAAATTCATCACCAGGACAGACATGGTCACGAGAAACAACTTCATTGATGATTTTCTGAAGGATACTTTATTCAGTTGTAAATGAAAGGATGAATGGAGAAAAGAAGTCGACCTAATCACCCCTGGCTCAAGATTAATCAGGAAAATTTGTCTGCCAATTTCCTGTTATTCTTTCCGGAGTATTAACAATAATTTGATCATTACTCAAAGTCTGCTTTGAAATACTCGTCTGATTTGCTATTGTATAGAAGACAGGAAGAGCCTGTGGTGAAACATTATAATTTGATTTGTTAACTGCAGAAATGCAAATGAAATACAAATGATTGATATCCTCATTAGTGAATTTATTGAAAAATCATTCCTTATACATGTGTTGCTATCAGGTATAGCTACAAGTTGAATTGCAATTAGGATCCTTTGTTGGAATAAATGCTTATTCTACAAATACAATTACATTTATTTGCATTTTTGTTTGTTCGCTTGTGTGCTTCTTTTTGTTTTGTTTTGTGTAATCACAATCACAACAACTGTTATTTCCCTTTTCTTTTCATATGTACAACCATTTTATCTGGTGATGAGTCATGAGTGCCAGAAAAGCATTCTCGTTCAGAGTATATGCAGGGCTTGACATTAACAGGCACTTGTCTAGTAGGATACATGGGGTCCCAAAATTTCAAAACTGTAACATAAACTACAGACTGTCAAATTTTCCTTCCAAACCCCCTCCGAAATGAGTGCAGAGCCATTATATAGGAGACAATACCTTTCTGGTTCCCAGCATATGATTTATGTCGCCTCAATTAATGGAACAGATTACCCCAGTCATAGACAGTGGGAAGATCTGTTTTAAAACGTTTAACCACTGCAATTTAATTTGAATCCCACACCAATGTCTGCTATTAGTGCTTCCTTCCCTTCAGTGGTTAACTCACATGACCTAAAACATTTTGTAGGTTGATGAGAATTTATAACCACATGATCGTACCTAATGGGATTCTTAATACCTTGGATTCTATCACACAAAAACACAATCGGTCATGGCATATTTCTCTCACAATGAAAAGAGATTAATCACCTAGACAATTTACCAAAAATAACTTTGTCAATAAAATCATGAATAGCTTTAAAAAAGCAGGATGGAATCTGAGGTGGGGCTAGTTTGAGAATCGGAGGCAGCCATCGGTATGAAGCTTCACTGTAGAGGCAACAAGCGTGCCTGCTTTCTCCCCCCTAATTAAATTTGCCAGTGCTACATAATGCAAAGAAAGAGGCAACGGAAGAGGATGCAAGCAGGCGACATGTCGCACTTGCAGGTAGCAGATGGATGGATGTAACTCAGTTAAAAATCTTTCCCTTTCCATCCGCGAAAAAATACAACCTGTGAGAGCCTCCGAGGCAATTAGAGCGATACCGCTCGTGTCGTCGGAGACAGAAGATAAGTAGCGAATCGAAGAAAGAAGCCCCTCTCCATCATCATCTATTTATATCCTATGACTCACGTTATATATACCTACATCCAAGGTGGCGCCTCTCGTCGCCAGCCAACGAGACGACAACGGACGACCAGACCTGGCGATGACCTGTGACCTTTGGTCTGTTACGTCTACCTCCTCTCATGCATGCGCTCAAGGTACGTTTGCATATGCTCTGATGAGAACGGCGAGGATTCCATTTTTGCGCTACAGTTGTATGTACATCTGAGCTATATGGTATTGTCTAATGCCATTGAAGCTCGACAGAGCAGAAGCAAATTGCTATTAATAATTCTAGAAAGGCTATTTTCTTTGATTATTTATTTAATACATTGTATGTGATGTAATGAGTACATACTGTTACCCAAGTACACCTAAATTATTAATCATAATATAAAGGTACTTAGATTTAAAATAAATGTTTAGCTTTGTGCATCTGAATCAGCCGGATGGATTTTCGAATGACTCATAAAAAGATCCCCTCCCCCTCGTCCCTAGCAAAGAAGAAAACCACACTGCACCTGTGCAAGTATGCAACGTTCGGATGAAAGGATATACCTGAATAACATCTTAACAGGGATCTAAATGAGAAAGGAAACATCAGTCATCAATTGACACAACATCATTTCTCAGAATATTGGTTCATTTAAAGTTTGAAGCAAGTTCATTTTGTTGAGTGCATGCAGACATATTGAATGTCCATGTACGCTTGTCAAATATACAAATCTGGAAATAAGAAAACTTTTGAGAGGTGTTCACATTTTTTTTCTTGACATGCAAAATCCAATATATATCACTTCTTAAACATAACTATCGATATTATCATTTGATTAGAAATTTAATTTGAAAAATCTTTACTTTCTACCATTTATTTCCATCATTAAATAGAAATAGAATGTAATGATTTTTCTTTAATCCTTGTTTCCTTGAAAGTCCCAAGTAGTTTAGTATTACTGTAAAAATAATCACACTTTTTAAAAGAAGAAATAAGAATAATATAAAATATATTTCAAGGAGCTAACAATTTGATTAAATTGTGTAGTGGTGGTTATTTTACCTGACTACTAAGAAATCATAAATAAATTGTCCTATTATTTTGTTCTACTTAAGTAATTTTGTTTACTTATTAAACAAACATTGGTGACTCACACAAGCAAGACAGCTGGTAATATGAGACAGTTTTTCTTCTCAATTCTCGAAGGCATTAAGGCCTAATCCTACATTCCCAATGGCCATGAAGGCATGAATATTTACACATGACATGTTATTAATCTCATGCACATTACCCTCAACGGTATATTGTATTTCATTGAAAGGAAAAGCATCTTGCCTTATTGACACCCGTACTAATGCACACCACACAAATGTTGTACTTCACTTGTAAGTGTGTAATCCCACCAATGGTTAATTGTAATGAAGGATTTCTAAATCGAACAGTGATTAACTAATATTTTCTTTCATCACATTAAAGAAATCAAATAGTTTTCATAAGATATAATGCAATGAACAGACAGATACATTCTATTTTCTCGCTTTACATTGATCACCTCCTATGTGATGTGGTAATAAACTGAAGTGCGTTTGCGATTTTGATCGATTCACCAATGCATTCAAACAAATTGTATCGGTAAGTTAACATTGAACATTTAATTTCCCTCAAATGAAATATAAAAATATTCCAAGGAGAAAAAAATAGTGAGATCACAGGTAATTATAATGACCCATTCATGTTAAAAATGCATATTAATAATTACATACCCTCCCCTCTGGAGAGTGTATATGCTTCAACTGAGTAACATTATGAAAAGTGTAACTATTCAAGGATATTCAAGGAGAGTCAACAGGTAGTCCTAATTAAAAATGCCTATCAACAAACTTTTATAATCCAGATACAATAGTTTTTTCCCTCATTTTACTTTACTACACAAATATACATTATCCATCAGAAACCATGTGCAGTTTAGCCAGAAGGGTGTCTAATACATATCCGACTTAATACCCTTAGGGTTCTCAACAAATGAAATAACACCATTTTCTTCGGCAGGTTTACTTTTTATCTTTAACCTCTTGTCATAAACGTAGCTTATCCAACAAAAAAGTCAACTTACTCCTTGTAGCGGTCGGCATGGTTTCTCCTTTTTTTTTGTAGCCTTCAACACTTCCTAATAGATATCCTCAAAAAGGTTCCTACTCCACAGACTGGCAGATCAATTATATCTGTCGGCAATGCTGATCAAACCGATTTATATCTCCACGACTTGTTGACAATTCAAAACAAATTTGTTGCTTCCTTCTTGAGGTATGATCCAGGTGTCACAGAGTCAAGCGCAACCCGCTACGCATGACTTTCCAAAACAAGTTGGAGGTGTGTAAGAGGTGACTGTCACAACAACGGAACTACGAGCCAACTTTTGTAGGTCCCACTAATTATCACTCAGTGAAAGGGATCAGATTGACGTAATATTCACCCTCCTCCTTCGCTTCGAGGGTACGTCGATCTAGCAGTATGCTGCGGAGGATTAAGATCAATCAGTAAAAGCAACTGTCTGTGCTCTAATCTTTCCTAATTTGCAGCTAAATGATTCGAAGAGTAATGAATTTGATAACAAGACAAGGGAAAAGTAAGTCTGGAGACTGGAGAGTAATCGGCATTCTGACATAAGAAGTTGACTCACGTCCAACTCTCAGCTCCTGCCTTACCGCAAAGCATAAGGAGCCTCAGTTACTCTCGATCTTTGTTTTTGAAGCCGCAGCTTAAGTGGACGGAACTCGCCGTACGAACTCTCAGATCAGCTAAACTGGCAGTCTGACAATGGCATCGCGATGGTCGCATGACTCAATTGAGGCTCTGGCGATATGTATCACGGGTTGCCTTCATCAAAGGCAACACAACATTGACAAACAATCTATAGAAGTGTCAGGAAATCCCCCACGTATTGCCTCTTGTCACAGTAAGATATTCACTTGCCTGCACTCATTCAGGCAACAAGCCGACTTAAGAGACTTCGGTGGTAAGCGCTTTATAAGTAACGTTTTTATTATTATTATTATTATTATTAAAGAGCGGAATCAAATACTTCATGACAGGAAGCATTTTTTTCCTCCTTTACTCAAAGGGAAAATTGCCCTCGGATAATATTTAGGCAGGAAATCCTACAGATACTATTATATATAATATACACAGTTGCATTTTCCTTTGAGCAATACAATGTATAAGGACTCATATTATACAAAATAATTTAGGAAGAAAAGTTATAGGTAATCGTCAGATAAAATACAGTCTTAAGTAGTATGTTATACTGAGAATGAATTTAATATCTTGTCAAACAGGAGTCATGTTAAAAAATAGGAGAAATTCTGTGTTTTATTTTAAAGGAAAAGACAAAATTTATTATCACTTATGAATAAAAGAGTATTCAACTTTAAATAAATTTCCACAGAAAAAATTCAATGCCACAAATAACTGGGGCTAGTTTTTCTCCATACACTATCATGTCCATGATGTCCATGTACATCCAGAGAGTTGCAATATCAATTTCTGTTTATCTTTTTATTGAGAATTTAAAGAATGAGAATCACTGCATGAAAACTGTGTGTACAATACTACAATTTGAAAATGAACCAACTTTTAGCAAATAGCACTTTGAACAACTCTCAAAATAGGTGCTGCAATTGGGGGAGGGGGGGGGGGGGGGGTATTATGAACTTGCACGACACTGTCTTTACCAACCCAAAGTGCATGATATATTGGTTCTTTTATTGAAGCCACATAATGAACGTAACACATTAATCTTCCCATTGACAACGCACAGAGCTGTACAGGAAATGGGTTTTAATAACTACATCCAGACAACGCTTTACAAAAAGACCTGAACAGAGTAGCAAGCAAGGAGATTGATAGGCTGTTCAGACTAGACAAGAATTATATGAGGTTTGTTTTATATTTTTAATTTGATTTGATTGAATGAGAACGGCTTCCTCTGTCAATTCATTTAAGAGATTGTTTAAACAAAGTTGTAATTTGTGAATGGTTCAGCCGAACATACACACTGTGCATGTTCTGTATTAAATATTAACATGACTTATTCACATAATTGCGACTTAATCAATATTTTCCTATTGACATTACTGTTGAACTAGGTTAATGATATATGTTTATTTTGCAAACGAGTATTATTTTTTAACTGTTCTGTATAAACGTTATGCTTTTTGATGTAAATATGTTCATGTTTTTTCAGGGCCCCATGGAAGACCACTACTTATTGGTGAATGGGCTACCCTGTCAAAAGATTAGAAATAAATAAATAAATATGGTACATGGATTTTAAATAAGCTTTGCAATCATAAAAATTGAACTATGATTTTTCCTTTTACAATGATAATGAGATCGATAAAGTAGTAAATGTAAATAAATATAATAATGATAAATATTCAACATAAATTTTGTACTTATTTAGATTACTGTAGAAATTAAAAATATTAAAGATACATATAAAGAAACGTCGCATAACGAATCAATATTCAGCTGAAGGGGTTTTGAAAAAATGGGTATCACATATCAAGAAACATCATGTAAATTGTAAAGAAACTAGTTTGAAGAGTTTGGTTGACATGACAGCTAGCCAAGGATCAGTGAAGGCTAATGATAAGCCCCTCCCAGTTATATAGGTGTTTTTGTAAAGATTGTTCAGGTGAGAGTCTCAGGAGTGAGGAGACCCATATTTTTCATCAAGTTTTTGTTCAAAACGATATTCAAAACGATGCTCAAACATGCATTTTGTAGTACTACATTTTGTTAATTATTCAAAGTTTTGTTGTATGACATTCAGACAAGGAGAAATTAATCATTTCTTGTATAATGTAGCTATACTGTCTGCTTATAGTTGTACAATGAATTTTGGTTGTGTGAACAGGGATTGAATCAACTATCATCATCAGTGCTTCACCCAGACTACGCCTCCAGGTTCTCGAATGAATTGACGTCAAAACAAAGACACAATAAGCCCCTAACCCTGTTTTGTTCCCGGGTAGACAGGGATCTGGAATTAGTTCGTCCCTCGTAAAAAGTTAACTTGATAGAAAGGATAATTCTGAACTTTGCATATGTACTGTTGTAAGGCCATACCATATATATAGATGTTCATTAAAGTTCTTCATTGTACAACTTCTTTTCACGTGGGTAAAATGTATGGAAATTAGGTGGTTCTATACATATATGTTGCAAATACATTATTTGATTAGAATGTGGCATGTCCTAATGTGTGGTAAAAGAAGAAATCAAAATCCAGTTACTCATGGTGCAATAATAAAGCTCACTTCCTACTAGGACATCTTTAAAAAAATGTCTTTATTAATTATATTTTTTTGGAGGGGGGGGGGGAGAGGGGCATATACTTTTTTTTCATACATTTACCATCATAATTCAGATTTCAACTGCGTACAGATTAGGCCTGAGTCATTAAAAAATAGATTTTGTAAAACCTGAGTCAGACTGCCTTGAAATAAACTGGAATAAACATAAGTGTGTCTTTCTTTTTCAATGAACTATTTCTGGTGACCTGCTTACCAACTACAAAGGTGGGTTTGCCTTTAAATCCATCTGCTAAAATACATAGACATGTGGCCTACATGTCCAAATGATGTCTTTGACAATATGTATATGCTAATAAATGAACCTCACAGAGGCAATATTTAGAACAGGGAATCTCGACAGATTCCAAGTGAAAGTTGGTCTTAAATCAATAAGCACTAACAGAAAAAGCCCACCCTAGAGGGGCCTGCTACATGTTATCTTGATCCCTGGAATTTCCTTCCAATTTCCTTTCCTTAGATGTTCCTCTCTGTCATCCTTATCTTGTGATGTCAAATCAATCTTTGTAGCGATTGATTCATCTTATTTTTCCAACTTAACAAAAATCTATTCCTCCTCTCTATTTCTCCTGATAATATTCATGCTTTAAAGCACTTTTAAAGCATTAATTCTTCTCTCCAAGAAAACGTCTGTCTCTTTCTCTACATCTATCTCTCTAATGTTCTATTTCTATCTTTACACTACTGTCTCTCACTGTCTCTCTCTTTTTCTGATACACTCCCCTTCTATCTCTCTTTTCTCTCTCTTTCTCTTGGTCTCTCTCTCCCTTTCTATTTCTTCACTTCTCTTCCTCCTGACTTTTTGCCTCTTTCTCTCAATTTCTCTCTCTCTCTTTTCCTGTCTCTCTTTATCTCTATTTCACACTTTCTATCCTTTTCTTTCTATCAGTATCTCTCTCCATCCCTTCTAATCCCTCTTTACCTCCCTCTCCTTCTTTCTCTCTCTCTCTCTCTCTCTCAAAAAGAAGATATACAATAATATGAACTATAAAGAGGAGTATCTCTCACACAACTCCATAATCCATTCTAAGTATCTTCACATCTCATCAAGATAACACTTAGCGCTTTCTTGGCATTTTATCATTCAGCAGATAGATTTGTAAACAAAACTATAAAAAATGTTAAGTGTCTCTTATTAAAAGGTAAATCTCCATATCTCCAATTCATTTGGCATCAACTCCATGGAACCTTCTGTAATAACTATAAAAACAGCTAGCTATATCATCTTCACAAGATCTAAGTCAGTTATAGCTGCAAAACCTCTGCATACAAACTCAATGGTCTCAATTGTAACAATTTAAGAGAATATGTTTGTAATATTCTTTTTGTATAATGAGTCTCTGGTGCATATGTAAAATGTCTGAGAAACCAGCTATATGTCAATCTTCAATGAATATCTGTGTGTCTTGGGTTTAATTTTTTAATCATTACATCAATGGATGCCCCCCCCCCCCCCCCCTCCCCCACTCTCTCACTCTCTGGAGGTCAATCTCTCCACGATGGGATATTGCCATGGCAACTCGTACCAACGTGAGCTCATTACCTCTTCAAATGTGCTCGATGTGAGTATGTGAGCATCCAGGGATATCTTGGAGGCCCATACCCTCATTCACGACAGACAAGGTTTGACTTGGGTCCAACCCGGGGCTGATGCAAGACTAAATCTAGTGTGAAATGTTCCTATGCATGCAAACAGACCAGTTTTAATAGTGCACTATTCAAATGACCCCAAATATCCACAGACCTTCTACATACATGGAGAATTCCCACTTACAGAATTTTCCAATAATTACTGCCAAAGCCACGGAGGTGTTTCCCACTTTGAGAATTTGTGAATAATCACTGCAAAAGACACTGAGGTGCTTTATGAATACATTTCGTTTGCCCTCTTGAGAAAAATCCTTCCACCCGTGTATCATAGAATGTAACCATTGGCGCATAAATAAATAATGACTACATTACTTTAATGAACCCGTACGTATCCAGCAGTCGTCTCCATGGGTTTACAGTTTGGTACAAATGACCTTTATTCTGCCCATGCAACAGATTGCATCTGCGAAATAGCTTATTTTAAAGATAAAGACCAGTTATGGGTCATGCGATTGCATTGTGGAAGAAACGTTGTGGAATCGATCAGAAAAGGTTAATCATCTAGCATAGATGTACTGCAAGGTTCTGGAATCATCAAAATGATAAGAAATTTGGCCCAGTCTTGGTAAAGTTACAAGCACTGTACACAGAAAGATGTATATGGGACTACACACGTGCCCCACATGTGCGTTATATCTATCAGGTCCAAATAGATATAATAATGTACCAAATATATCAATTAGTAGGGGGTTTCTCTGCAAAATTTGTATGATCACGTATTAGTCAAAACATATTCTTTCACATGATTGGTAATAAGAGCTTCCATTTCATTTTTCGAGAGGGGGGGGTGGGGGGGGGGGGGGGGCGTTTCCAAAACTGTTCTTTTACCTTTAATAGCCAGAGTTGGATTAATCAGGTTTATTCTCACATAAATCTAGCTTGGGACCAATTTGGAGCCTACGTTACAACTTTGATTTTAGATTTGGACCCAAATTTAACCCTAAGCTGACCCCAAGTTAATCTCTTGTATTAATGCCAACCTTATATCAAGTAATTGTACTAATTTACCTGATGTGAATGGGGGTAATTCATCTACACATATTTACATCTTATTTATATCTCTGTATACTCGACTGTATTATTACTTTCGTGGCCTAATAATTTCATTGTATGTATTTTTACACCTATTGAAAGAACAAATCTTTTCGTTCTTATTGTTTTACCTTGCCCTTTGATTTACGTAATAAATGTAAAAATATGAAACTATTAAAACTGAAAACTGAAACTGAATATGATATATCTGACGTAGCTCAGAAGAATTTAACCTAACGCTTTACAAAACAATTCACTATATCGTCTGCGGA
>JAVYIG010007624.1:0-99466 GCA_035222895.1 Strongylocentrotus droebachiensis
GGAGAAAATGTCGTGGACGAAAATATGTACATAGCCACCCCCACGGTACGAGATCTCTGGGTTGCCATCTGTATTGGGGAATGACAACAAATGTCAGTTTTATTAAAGAAATGACCCAAATCAGATGGTTATTGCTGTCTAGTCTAGGCCTAGCTAGGAGTAGGCCTATAGGGTCTAGACTTCAAGTTCTACACTGTAATTGCATAATTAAATTTGCAACTGAGGCTTGTTATGCGCTCAAAATGAATATTTCCAGACGCTGGCCTTGTGTCAAACCCTTGTCGATAAGTTCTTGGATCTTGGATTCTTTTCCTCCTAAATATTCTGAAGAAGAGTTTTGACTGGAGGTGGTGGAGTTACGTGGACGATTACAATTTGGAAAAAAGTATTTTTGGAACAGACGCAAAAGACTGTAAATGACATGTAGATCCGGAACCCTCGCCCAAGTTAGTTTGGACTCTAAGTCTATAGAGCCCTGCATGCAAATACAACTTGCAAGTGATGATACTAACTCTGTTTTTCTTTATTTATTGCTTCATCAGATTCACCGATTGGAAATCGTTCTGGGGGGGCTCCTCCAGCTGGTCCAGGCATGATGCTTCCAGACGGGTCCGATCTCCGGCAGGTGACTGTCCTGTCCAAGGCAGACTGGTCTCGTATCAGGGCGCAGTTGGAGCGGAAGCAGCGTGAAGAGGAAGCCATTAGAGCCAAACGAGAAGCCAAAGAAGCTCTCCACCAACAGTCTAAGGACATGGTCAAAAACTGGAGTAATACCATCGCTGTAAGTACAATCGCTGTATATAACTACCCAGACGCTGTGTTCCCCGACAGGTTGTGTATCTGGACAGTTGATTTAAAACATCAACTTAAAGGAGTTTACAAGCTATAATTCATAAATCTTCCACAACTTTGTTGGTCAATATAGGACAAATATTCAATATGGTTCAATATGGTTAAATACAAAGTCAAAATAGCAACTCTTTATGTTTGTTAAGTGTCCGGACACCCAATCATATGATTTTTTTTTCTTTTCTATTACCAATTTCTGTATTAACGTTGTCTTTTTACTATTTGATTTGATCTGGCCTGTTTAACAAGAATTTATGATTATAATGGGACATTTAATATTGACTGCAAAAAAGACATTAATGAGCTTCCTTTAACTGTTTGTTTCCATTGTCTACCTTATAACTCTATGGTATGGAATAGACTTTGCATGTTACTAATGTTGCCTATTTGTCTATTTGATATCGATATGTAAAGTATTGATATATCATTTTTGTCGCTCATCTTCTTTTCACCTTTAGGGTCAAAGGTTACAGAAGCTTGAGGCTCGCAAGATCCGTGAAGAGAAGGAAGAAGCCGAGCGAGTCCAGATCGACATCGAGGAAGCCAAGTACCAAGCGGAGAAGAGAAAAGAAGCCATCGATAAAGCAAAGACTCTACAGTACTACCAGACAGACAGGGTCAAAGGGTTCCATGTAAGTTTGATTGATTGATTGATTTTTTTGTTTATTTATTTATTCTTTGGACAGAGCCAAGTGAGTGTAACAAAATCATAAAGTGACACATATATTTTATACTGATTTTCTTTTATGGAATACGATGTAAAGAGAACATTGATTTAGTAGTGAAATAAGAATGTTGACTTGAATTTGCACTCCATCTGTGACCCGGCCGTTTCACAAAGCCTTTTTTCAATGACAATTGAGAAAAAAAAATCAGTGACCAATCTGCTGATAACCAATCAGAAGCCAGGATTTCAGTAGTTTATAACAAAAAAATGTCCTGTGTCACTGAATACAGATAAACCTAAAAGCATGCATACAATCATAGCCTCTCGATCGGGATTGATGTCAAATGAATTCCATACCATTATTTCCCCTACAGTGTATATATTCTTGGTACTATACCCCTAAATTGTAGCTGATTTTAAAGCATTTATGGAATTCATATTACCCAAGAGAATTTCCATGTTCATGTACAGTTTGTACCACCTGTCTACAAAGACCATTTCTTGTTTCCCTTGAAAATGGTTTCTCATTGAAACACTTACTAAAGGAACCTGTCTACAAAGACCACATGTCTACAAAGGCCACTGTTGGTGTTTTCCTTGGGTGGTCGCTATAGACAGGTTTGACTGTACATTGATTTTTTAAGACTGTTTGAAATTCATTTTACCGTAATCTATTATGTTCTTGTTTGACAGGGAGCCCTACTGCTGACTGAGGTATTGAAAGAACGTGATGCTCAGCTGGATCTAAAGATGGCTCGAGAGGCTGCTATGGAAGGCAATGACAGGGAGCTCTTTCTCCGTGCACAGAGGGAGCTAGAAGAAGGGATCCTAGCAGACCAGGAGAAAGCTCTCAAAAGGATGCAGGATCGCAAGGCCAACTCAGAATTTCAAACGCAACAGTGATTATTTTTTCTTGAATTGTTCATGCTTCCATTCTTTTGTTTTTTTGTTGTTTTGGAGAAGTGTTACATAAAATCAGATTTTACCTGAGCAATTAAACAAAACAAAACAAAGCAATAATGAAATGAAAGAAAAACAAACAAACAAACATAAATAGTTTTTATGAATTTGCTATAGAAACTGTTTAATTTGTCAATCGATACACCTTTCAGTGGGTTTAACCTTAAGTAGTCTCGGGATTCATTATAAACTCCTCAAATTCTATTTCGTTTGTTTAACTTTGTTATTCTTTTCAAGTTGAGTAGCCTTGACAATTATATTGCGCTTCTAAAACTAAAATTAACAGCAATTGGTAAAGTCAGTCTTTCATCTTTTATTATCTTGTCATTTTTACATCAATCTAGGATCCAAGAGCATTTACAACAAGCTGAAATTGACAATATCCAGGATGTGCGTGAAGGAAGGGAACTCAAGGAGCAGGTGGACTACTACAACGCAGAGCGTGCTAAGATTGAGCGTATCCGGCTCGGTGAGAAGCAGGACCTCATGCACTCCCATCTCAAGACCGTGGCTGACCGCGACCTGATCAGGGCCGCCCAGGAGCAGAAGGAGGAGGAGGAGGAAGAGGAGATCCGCATCTTTGCGGCGGCCAAGAAGAAGATGACCAAACTGCGTCGGAAGAGGGAGAAAGAGCTCTGGCAGTAAGTGCATGAACACCATGCTTGCGGGGGTAGCATTTCTAAATTGAAAATGAGCAGGGGCCAGTTTCATAAAGCTTGTTATCTATAGCAAATGCTAAATTTCTATGAAAAATTTGCAATCAGATGCCATGATTTCAGTAGCTTATAACAGTAGCTTGTAACTTGTTATTGATATCAAGTTTTATGAAACAGGGCCCAAATGTGTTAGACGAGTGGGATAAGACCTGGCCGCCCCATATACAGTCAAACCTGCTCTAGTGACCAGCTTTATAGAAAGACTACCTGTCTACAAAGACCACATTTTTTGTTTTCCTTGAAAATGGTTTCTCATTGAAACATGTACCAAAGGAACCTGTACCTACATGTACATGTAAAGACCACCTGCCTATGTAGACCACTTTTCTTGTCTCCCTTGGATTGTGTTTATAGACAGGTTTCACTGTGCAATATTTCATACCAGAAAATCAGCCAATATCGATTGCAATATCATTGTTTCATTCGATCATTCCTAGTTTGCGTATTACCTATAATATTTAAATTATCAAATTAGTATTGTGAATTCTAAAACGTTGCTCCAAACCTTATATATTTTGTACAGAGAAAAGCAAGACAATGTCACTCGTATGGTCAACGAACTTGATAGCCAGATGAAGGCAAAGGCAGATGATGAAGATGACCGTATCGCCAAGGCCAAAGCTGACCGTGAAGCTGCCCGGGAGAAGGAGATGCAAGAAAAAGAATCCAGGCTGGAGGACGATCTTAAACAAATGGCTCTTCACAGGTTAGTAACAACAGCATTTAGTTACCCTTCTCTGGTATATACCAGTTTTGGAAACGCCCCCCCCCTCTCATGAAATGGAAGCTCTTATTACCAATCTTGTGAAAGAACATGTTTTGACTAATTATATGTGATGATACAAATTTGACCGGGAAACAGCCTACTAATTGATAAATTTGGTAAATTGTCATATCGCGAAGGCACTTCCAATAGAACATTTGGGCATATATCTCTGCTTTTTTGCGAATATAGGTTGAAGTATTGCTATCTTAACCTTTGAATATTTAAAGAATATTGAATGGATATTTTGTACCCAAAACCCTTGAACCGCAATTCTACCACTACCGGTCTATATCTTTAAGGAGCTTTAAGATGAATTTCTTGGATTTAGGAGCAGCTATGTATATGAATGTAAAATTGAAGAAATTGTGTTTTAAATATTGATTCATGATGATGCTTTTTATGATTAATCGTTGTTTCCCTGTATTGAAGTTACATGTAGATGCATATTTTCTCCACACTTGTTTTTCCTTTGCCTTTCTTATGGAAATAGAAACATTTTGTATTATACAACTCACTCCCATTCCTCGTTGATGCTGTGTGTATCTATCAAACTCAGCCTAACGGCTTCGTGCCATACATGTAGATACACACAGCCTCAACTCGAGTGCGGATAGATCGTATAATGAACTCATGCGCATGCATCATTTGTATACTGATGGACAGATTTATGGATGAGGATGATTTAGAGTGTTAAGCTTTTGAGCATTAGACAATATCGATTTCAGATCTTAGAGTGCTAGAAACCAGGTGCGATAGCTCAATTGGTAGAGCAGTGGTCTCGTAATCTGGCGACCAGGGTTCGAAACCAAGAAAATCACTATTTTTTTTCGGAGAAGACCTAAAGCCGTCAGTCTCCTGGTTGCTTACAAACAAGCATTAATGCTTTCTTAGCAGTCAGGTAAAATAACCACCACCACTACTACTACTACCATTTGAAGTCATATTTTGTAACCTTGTATTTCCGACTTGTCTTCTTTGCAGGACTCAACAAATGAAGCAGAAGGAGAAGGAGGAACGCCAGGAGAGGCGTCGCGAGCTGGAAGCCCTCCACCTGAAGATTGAGGCGGACCGTCTCTTTGCGACCAAGCAGGAGGAAAAGATGAAGCAGATCAGGCAAGAGAATGAAAACCTCAAGGGTTTCCACAGCAACCAGATTGAGGAGCGCCACGAGCTGAAACTCCTGAGCCGCGCCGAGCAACTCGAGATGGACAAAAAGAACATTGATCTGCTGGCGCTGGAGGAACAGCAGTTCCAGGAGTACGCGGGCAAGGTCATTAACCATTGCAAGGAAGGCGAGCGCAACGTCTATCCTCTGGAGAAGGCAGCCAGGGAGGGGCACGGTGGCGGCCATGGACCCGTCTTTGACGGCAAGGGCGGAATCCGACCCAGCTATCTGACCAACGACAGAGTCGCAGTCGAGCTGCCTTACTACCAAAAAGGAAGCACGGATGAGGTTAAATACGCACACATCGGGAAGCCCTCCAACACAAGGAAGCGTCTAGGTTTTGTATGGTAGCTTTGAAACCACAAACTGGACTTTATGGACAATGCTACCATCTTTGTGTAGAGTTGCCACTTCTTTGTTCATTTTCTGAAGAACGTGTTAAGAATATTATCAACAGGTACAATCAAGTTGTGGTATATGAACTGATCATAGCTTTCAAACCGCAAACTGGACTTTATGGACAATGCTACTATCTTTGTGTAGAGTTGCCACTTCATTGTTCATTTTCTGAAGAACTTGTTAAGAATATTATCAACAGGTACAAGTAAGTTGTGGTATATGAACTGATCATATATCTTTTCTAAGAAGGATGAAGATAATTGCTAACCTGTTGATTACTTCAGCAGTTGTGAATCTGCATATAGAAACTTGTAAATAGCAGAAAATCATATATGATGATGATAAATATATAGCTTAAGTATTGGTTTTCAAGAGGATTCGATGTGATGATGAATCACTTTTAGTAATGTTCAAGTCTTTCTTCCATATTCAATATGCCTTTTCTGTCAGGAACCGTCCTTTGTATCAAAATACTATGCATTCTATCAAAGGAAAGAGATCTCAATGTTAAAATTACAGGTCTGTATGATGAATTGTAGAAGTGTGCCTTCAAAAAATAGAAAGAAAAAGAAAAAAGGGCATTTCTAATTTATTTTTCATGGCAATGAAGTTCAATTGAACCCTATAGAAGCCCAACGATTGATGCATTGTATCTTAATCACGCTGTTACTTCAAACGTTTCAATGGCCTTCTTAAGCCTTTATATTCCGTCCACTTTGTATTTTATATAATCATTTATCATATCCAACACGGTTGTTTTGTTGGCACGGCTAGCCATTCATATGGGAAGGAAACATTAAAAAAAGATTTGTCAGGCAATACAAAAACTACTTCCTTCAATGATTTATTATCTTTGGTTGATTTTTTTTCTCATTCCTATTGGCTTCATACAAAAATTGATGCAGTAAACTGCCTCAAAAATGCTGCAGCAAAATGGCATAATGCAGTTCACATTTATTTCCATATAATAAGTAACATGAAGTTAAGTCAGGGGATTTTTGTTGTGCAAAGTAACTTTTTTTTCACCTCAACTTGTCCTTCGTTTTAATAACGTAAGATGTTTCTTATTTTGCTGTTAGCAGCTGTTTTGAGGCAGTGTTATGTGTCCTACACGAACAAGGCTGCAGTAATCATGTTTGCTTTGTATATGATGTCATGATTTTTTTTTTTTTTTTTTTTTTCATCTTTAGTTTTCTTAGTTCACAAAATGTACAAGAAAGCTTGTGTAGTGACACTAATTAGTTAACTGTAAACATTAACAATTACCTGCAGATAAATTACTTAGTGAAATTGATGACTACAAATGACAATTTTTTTCTTCAGTATGGACAATTTTATTATTTCCCTGGATATTTATTAATACAGGGAAGCTCATAGGTATATGTATATAAATACATGTACCATACTAGAACCAATCAAAAATTGCATATACAGTACATTACATGTTCTATAAATGAACATACACAATTAATACATTTTGTACAATTATTACATATTTTATAAATTAATTATCATAATACATTTTAAAAAAGCCTTCATCCATTATGTACAAATTTGTTCAGTTTTAAATTTGTAAATATTTATATTGAATTCATGTTGAATGTCACAAATAAATGTCTTGTGAAGGACAATATTGCAAAACAAAATCGCTGATTGTCATGTCTGTCTTAACAGGATATATAATTTGATATAATACTTGGCTAAAAGTACCGGTACTATCTTATATAGTGAACAATGGATTCTCTTGGAGAGTAAAATACCTTTACAACAGTAAGCCCAACCATGGCATTCTGTCATCAATATTTGTCTTCATTTGTTTTGAAAATCCTTGCAGAAGTGTGTGTTACGTGACAACCCCTTTCACATTATATAATTTAATTAAATTTCTGCCAAAATGTGTTGGTGTTCTCACATCACCAACACCAGCTTTCAACACCGAACTTAAAATCCCTCAATGTATTCATACATGTAAAATATAAGAAATCAGATTATTTTGTTCACCAAATGACTAGTGATACCAGTTCCATGACTAAGTAATTAATTTCTTTTCAAGAAAGCTCAATCTCCTTGGCATTCCAGACCCAAAAGTTTAACTGCCATTTTTTTCTTCTGCTTCTCTGATTTTCTATTATTTACATGTAGCTATGGGGTGTTAGAGGTATCTCCATTTCCCCCTTTTTTGGGTCATATAATGCAGCACAACTGGAAAGGCTCTTGGCCAAGTTATGAATGAAAATATAAAAAACATGCCCTTATATCTACACTTGATGAACATTTTTCCTCCTTAATATGGCTGACCTCCCCAGGGGACCCCCCCCCCCAAAAAAAAGCAAACATATCAAACAAACAAATCAAAACAAACATACAAGGAAAATAAAAGCCCAAATGCTGAACTATTAAAACTCTTTTAACATTCTATAAGAGCGATTTGGTTTAAAGTGCAGACGTTTCTATTAGACGTTCTACTCTTTTAAAACCTGAGATAATATTACATCAAGTACTGGTGCTAAAAAGATCTTTTCAGGATTTCTCTAATAAAATTCTATTACTCGATATATTTCAACGCTGACACAGTACTAAAGGAGTTGTTGAATATCTATAATATAAATATCTAACATGAATATAACCTATGATAGGATGAAACAGATATAATTTTACACCACATGCTATAAATATATGTATACTATCAAACAAAAATCAATTTTCAATCACAATTAATACTATCACATATGAATAAATGACGACCTGGCGATATACAAGCGTCCTTACCGACTTATCAATTTTTGAGTTGCTATGTTCTGGACATCTGAGTCTATATAAAAAGAATATCTGTACTTTAATCTTTAAAAAAATCATTACTTTGCATAGAATATTGTTGATTAGTGGTAATAAATAATTATAAACAAACATTTGATTCACTTATTCCCTTTGCACAGTTTAAAACAAGACTGATTGATTAAATTTACAGGCAGGTCAGACACATGTCACGTTATGTAGTGGACCAAGCGAGTATTACCAAAACCATGGGACCATTCCCAGTTGGCAGATTATGTTCAAGGTTGGAAGGCAATATCACACCCCTTCCCCTTCTGATTGATGCATTGGTCAATGACACTCGCTCTTGTGACAATTTCTCTGCTTCAATTTCCTACACTAACCAAAATCCAACTTCACCTCTGGAACCAACCCTAACCCTGACCCTTTACCAACTTCACCCCTAGAACCAACCCTATACCAACTTCACCCCTAGAACCAACCCTAACCCACTTAACCTCTAGAACCAACCCTAACCCTGACCCTATACCTCACAACCTAAAACCCAATCGCAACCCTAACAACAACCCTACACCTCAAAGGAAATAAAGCTCTTATGGATGTCACAGGAGCAAATGCCGGTTCTCCAATGCATCTGCTCAATATAACTTTAAAATGATCATTTATTGGATTGAATTGTCTTGGTATTTATACAAAGAATTCAACCACAGAATATTGCTGATAGATATCTGTCTTTGAGTTGATCTGGTAGAAGATTGTTTCAACAACAACAAAAAAGAAGAGAATTGCTCCAATTTCTAATTGATCCTGAATATTCTTTTACATTGCACGCGATATATTACATACTGGTACATCAGCAGGTTCTCATGCTGACAGTGTGGCGTTACGTACACATTTGTAGCAACCAAAACAAAATTTTCCTTCCCCTTCGTTTTTTTTTTTTGCAGGTTGAATCATATTGACGGGCTGAGGGTTACATTAACAAAAAATATTTAAAAATACAGAGCATGGGGAACGGGCACAGTCAAAATTTCCCTTGTACCATTGAAAATAAAAATAAAATGATTGTACTAGCTTCAGCCTTCAACATCTTTAAACATTTATAAACAATACTATTACAGTGCTTAGAAACATTAGTATCATTATTTTATCACCTGACGAAGTGTTGCAGCGGCGCACGAAACGTCGTGATCTTTTGATCCCTTGTTGACCATACATTGCAAGAAAAACAAATATCACTAGCGATATTATTTTTGATACTATATCCGCAAAGAGTAATATATTAAGCATTAGTACTAAGCACCATATAAATATTACTTATTATTATTATTGTTAAAAACACACATCATCATGGCACTAAAAGAAAAATTTGTTAATCAACAATATAAAAGTCATAAAAAACATACAAAAACACCGACATTATTGCACCTTCTATGATATGATTTAAAAAAACATGAACATGAACATTTCACATATATGGCACATGCTTACGACAGAATATTATTACTGATATCTGTCTTTGAGTTGATCTTGTAGAAGATGGTTTCAACCACTCCAGCAAAGCATAGAGTCGAGGCTAATGCATATCATTGACCTCTAGCACTGCATACTTGCTGAGAGGCAGATATAACACACAAATACACACTATTGCATACTAATGCACACAATAAAACTGATGTGGCTGATCGTCAAATTTGACACTAGACTTACAACTTGAATTTTTGAATTATTCTTTTTAACATCAGTAAGTTGAAAAAAATGTATTTTACTGCTATTTAGTTGTCATCAATTGTCACTAAAAGTACCGATTTTGAGTGAAATCAGTTGACTTTTGTACAGTGGTGTTTGAAATGTGTGGTTTCACTGAACACAACAAAAAAGAAGAGAAAATCAAGCAAGAGGTCTTCATGCGCCTTTCACTAACTTGCCTTTGGCGTTGTGCACGTAGAGACAGTCATCTACAAAGTAACTGCATAATGAAAGGAAGAAACAATGGAGACCATACTAAAACATTGAAGTAATATACATGAGGATATCATATCAAAACAATTCTATACAAAAAAATGGTTCAATTTATACAATACATGTATATCTAAAAAAGTTTATTTTCTTCAGTTCCAGACCACAGTTACTATAGTAAAGGTCCCCTTTGAATTCATCTAAAAATTACCCTGTCAATTTTGCTCTAGATTTAATATTTCTAAAGTGTTAAAGGTACTATGTCCCTTTTGCAGCCAACCTCAAATTCTGTGGAACTTTGCAGGAATTATGAATATGTCATGTATGTCCTATCTGTGAAATTTAAACGTTAGCAGTGTCCTCATATTCGAATAGACCAGTTCACGGTTAGCACCTTACTGCAATGACCCCGAATATCCACAGATCTTCAAAACATGAAGAGGTCCCACTTTGTACATTTTGAAATAATCACTCCTATAGCGATGGAGGTGCTTTATAAATAGCCTTTGTTCCCCCTTTTCAAAGAATACTTCCACCTGTGTACTATGGAGTGCACTGAATGTGCATGAATTGAATAATGTTACATAACTTTCATGAGCACGGATCCAGTATTTCGTCTCCGTGTATTTCAAAATTTGTTCTGCAATGACCTTTATCTGCTCATGCTCAGACTGCAACCGTGAACTGGCTTATTATGCAAGGAAACCCGTTTACTTGCTAGACTTCACTGTCAGACACTATTGAGTGACTGACTGGCTTTTTTTCTTCTTTGGTAATAACATACATGAAAAGAGTTGTAAAGGGTACATGAGCATTTGTCTACATCAATAACCCACTTCTTGTGATGGCCAAGATTAAACTGATTGAATCTTTGCGCAGCATAAAACGTATGACCATTCGGTACAATTGTCTGAAAATCAAGACTATTACTTTTGGGCTCTATAGCCCTAATGTCGATTTGACAACTAATAGTCATTATTTTCCCACTTGAAGACATTTTCAATCCCCACCTTTTTTAGGGAAGTTTTAAACAAGTATAATCTTTCAAATGCAGTTGGAATTTAACTTTTTCATTTTTTTGGCCTGCAAATGGGACATTGTACCTTTAAGAGCCCCAAATTCGTCAAAACTTGATGGCATATTTTTACTTAAATTGTATCGTAATGTGAACGAGGATGTCATTTATGACATACATCTGCAAAGATTCCTGCAGTAGAGTGTATACATATAGTAGAAGCGCTATATAAATGGACCTATTACTATTAAAATACAGATAATACTGAGATAATAAAGAGAAAGAGAGACAAAAAGAGAAAAGGAGAGACAAGAAAGAAAGAGAGAGAAAGAGAGACAAGAGAGAAAAAGAGAGACAAGAGAGAAAGAGAGAGAGAGAGAGAGAGAGAAAAAGAGAGAAAGAGAGACAAGAAAGAAAGAGAGAGAAAGAGAGAGAAAGAAAGAGAGAAAGAAAGAGAGAAATAAAGAGAGAGAGAAAGAGAGAAGGAGAAAGAAAGAGAAAGAAAGAGAGAGAAAGAGAGACAAGAGAGAGAAAGAGAGAGAGAGAGAGAGAGAGAAAACAAAACTGTGTTTCTCAAAAACCTACCTTGCATAAAGAATAACTAGTGGGATCGTGCTTGCATGCCACAGAGAGTGTGCATCGAACGTCCACCAGAAGGGAGGAAAGTCTAACACCTCCAGCAAGATACACAGATTGATGCTAACAATGGAAGCAATGGCCTTCCAGAGATAGGGCTGTTCTTTTATATGCCAGGCGCTCCACATCACCATTACAGCAAAATTTAGCATGGCTGTATCATGGAGAGAGAGAGAGAGAGAGAGGGGGGGGGGGGGAGGGAGGGGAGGGGAGATAGAGGGGGAGGGGGGGGAGATAGAAAGGGAATGGGGAGGGGAGGGGTGAGAGGGATAGAGAGTGGAGAGGAAGGGAGGGGGAAATGTAAGACAAGAGAAAGAGAACAAAAAATACAGGATTTAGATCACTCTCTTAAAGGTACTATGTCCCATTTGCAGGCCAAAAAAATGAAAAAGTTAAATTCCAACTGCATTTGAAAGATAATACTTATTTAGAACTTCCCTAAAAAAGGTGGGGCTTGACATTGTCTTCAAGTGGGAAAATAATGACTATTAGTTGTCAAATTGACTTTAGGGCTATAGAGCCCAAAAGTAATAGTCTTGATTTTCAGACAATAGTACCGAATGGTCATACGTTTTATGCTGCGCAAAGATTCGATCAGTTTAATCTTGGCCATCACAAGAAGTGGGTTATTGATGTATGTAGACAAATGCTCATGTACCCTTTACAACTCTTTTCATGTATGTTATTACCAAAGAAGAAAAAAGCCAGTCAGTCACTCAATAGTGTCTGACAGTGAAGTCTAGCAAGTAAACGGGTTTCCTTGCATAATTTGAATATGAGGACACTGCTAACGTTTAAATTTCACAGATAGGACATACATGACATATTCATAATTCCTGCAAAGTTCTACAGAATTTGAGGTTGGCTGCAAAAGGGACATAGTACCTTTAACCTATTAGCAACAAGAGATTTTGTAAAAAAATTGCAAATTACTGAAATTTTTTTGGCGGCAAAAAAGTGTGGTTAATACAACGTTAATTACGGTATATATAAATTTACCTGTTCCGATATTGACTTTCATATTCCAACCGTAGTTGAAGTCAACAAAAGCCAGATGGCAGATGTGTTTGAGGTAGAAAAGAGAGGAAACAGCCGTGATTCCTAGGGCCACTTTCATGTTCAGACTGTTGTCCTTGACAGCAAAGACTCTGCAAACACACACAGAGAAAGAAAGATTAAGATTTGACATCAATCTTTGACAAAGGTTTACCTGAGCTACCGATTAAATTTGACAACTTTTTAAATTTCAAATGCTACGTGTTGTCAAACTAAGTCCAAATCGATTTCAACATTTAAGGTACATGTAATGCAAAGTTTAGGAAAATTTTGAAAATTGAATGGATAGTAAATTTAGCCCCTAAAACACTTCTGCTTTCAAGAAATTTGGTGCTCCTGGTAAATTTCAAATAGCAACTAAGGCCTTTTCATGGTAGCTGCGACAATGAAAATCTCAGAATATGCAGTTCTGATATTTAATTCGCAAACGGGAATAGCAAATCGGTTGATTGTAGTCAAGTAAAATTGTTTTAAAGCTAAAGTAATATCAGTCTTGAGAGGGAGCTATAAAACATAAAGAGTTTATTATTTACAATTTCAACACTTTAGACTCGATTTCAACTGCGACAACGATCATTGAACATTGTAAAATCGCATATGCTTCCATTATGTTAATTTGAACCAAATTCATGACCCAATACCAAAATTTGTATTACCTTTACCATACACTGTAATTCGTGTCCATTGGTGAAGGTTAACACAGGTCAACTTTGGAATTTGTCAAGCAATAATAATAATTCACATGGATTCTAATTACTGGTATTTAAAGATCTTAAGTCTCTATTAAAGCACTATATCATTACTCTAATTGTTGGATTTCTGCTGAAATTAAAAGAATGAGTAATAATATTGACTTCATCTATCCTTACCTTACTAATGATGTTATTAAGCTGCACATGACAATAGAATATGCACAAAAATAGTCCATTTTCTGAAAACAAAACAGACAAAATTAATGAATTATACTATTACACTTCTTGATTCAGCATACCATTGAACAATAGCATAATTATAAATGTAATTCATTTTTGCTTAAATTTGGCTTGAAAGTAATTTTTTTTTTAAAGGTTTACTGTTTAGTTAGAGGAGTAAAATCTGTTTAATTTGTTATCAATAATAGTAATTCCATTCATGCCATGGACATACATTACCTTAGAATCGTCTATATCATCATGTATCCATGCGAGCAATTTTAAAGGAATTCAACAACTATGTCGCTACCTGTATGATTTTTTACTGCCATTATCTCTTATTTTCAACATACAATTCAAAAGTTAAGTTGTAGTTCAGTGCCTTTAATCAGAAATTAAAACAGACAAGTATGACTGTTACCAAACTACAAATATGTAAGCCTCAAGCACTATTCTACAATGTAAAGGGGTGGTATTCTCAAAAGCGGACTAACTTAATAGGTCCATGGTTTAATCCATCGACTAAGTATGGAATGCCAAGTGTCCATATGGATATGTTATTGAATAATTTAATCTGTCACTAAAATAAAATAAAATGTAATAACATACCGGCAATCAATAAACAACAATATAACTACAATATGTTATCATGGTAATTTAGGGAGATATCAAATTTAAAAAATGTGTTCATATGGACACTTGGCATTCCATACTAAGTGGATGGATTAACTCATGGACTAAAGTTAGTCCGCTTTCGAGAATACCACCCAAGGTGTTTTCAGGAATGATACTTATATTTCCCTAGTTGAACGGGAAAGAGGAAACATACCTCGGTCCAGGGTAAATCTCTGGAGTGAAAGACAGTTGACCATATCCAGGCGTTTATTGCAATCTGTTGGAAAGAGAATAAAAACCAAAATGAAAGCTCATTAAAGGGAAATCCAACCTTGATAGCAAACTACTAAAGAGCAAAGTTTTGAAAAGTCGAGTGGTGAAATTTTGCATGAAATGGTACCCCCCAAAAAGTTGTGTATTTTTGAAAGTTGTATTCACTACAGGTATGGGCTCTTCAAATTGGCGTAATCTATATTGTATCTGTGATGTAGTTGCAGACAACTTTCCCTTTTTGTTCCAACACACAAAATGTATGACTCCGGGGGGTCTTTTCTCTTTAGAGGACCTATTATAGTATGCTAATATATCTTGAGTATTGCCCGAAATGAGAAGGCATTTAGGAGATAAACAGAAATTAATGATATTTTTGTTATCTGCCACTACGCCACAATCCACTGACCAAAATGCAAATTTGAAATTCGCATAGAGGCTTAGTGATCTCAGATTTCAAACATTCATAACCACTCTGCTACTGTACTTACCCCACCCTGTGCTAGACCAACATAATACATTGGTGCAGTATGTGGCACCCTCTTCCTCAGCTGGTAAATATAGAAGACGTGAGCTAAACCATTGCCAATGGAGAAGATGACTGATGCTGGTTCCTGAATTCCAAATACCCTGATAAAGGGCCACTGAAAAATGAAAATAAAATACATTGCTTTACCTTAATAAATATCGAAGTTTGTCTTATTTTTATTTGTGTAAAACAAAATAAATAACCATTCAAAAAGTTTTAAGAAAATGTACCTACTGTGTTTGACAAATCATTTCCATTTAGAATCTTTCCTTGAATAATGTGTGGTTGTGACTCAAATGGAAGCCCTTAGACAGAAAACCTAGCAAAAAGGGTTTAGTTAGTATTTGATTGCCTCGAGCATCACTGCATGACAGATTAAAGCCATAATCATCCCCATCTTCCTCCTCCTCCTCCTTCTTTTTTTTCTCCTTCTTCTTCCACTTCTTCCTCTTCCACTTCTTCCTCTTCCTCTTCTACCTCTTCCTCTTCCTTTTCCTCATTCTTCTTTCTCCTTCTCCATTCTCAGCCCCAGTCTGAATGAGTTTATCTTGATCACTAATCATCACTAATGCACTACAACACACACGTAGTGAGTTATTCTTTTTATTTACCTTCCCATAAAACTGGGGAATGTCAGAAATTGGGGTACCCTTCTGGCGCAAATGATCGACCGTCATCCACATGGACAGGTAGCGACACTCGTGTTTGCAGTCCCACCCAAGCATCCACAGCTCCAGGGGTTGGTTCTCGTAGAAGCTCTCCAGCTGCTGAGGGGTGCTACAGTCCTGATTGAGGCACGAGCGAAGAAGGTGCATGTGCACCTTATGCCGGTCACCGGCTGAAGCAAGGACATGGTCTAGATGACAGAGGATGACTAGAATGAGGATGAGAGAGTAGGAATAGGTCCTCCAAGTAGAATTCATGGCTGCTCTTCAGGTCTTCATCTCTTGCAACAGATCATACATGTACATGTATGTAACTGAGATTCTGAGAAAGAAGAAATAAAATTAATAAAATAATCCAAATTATTAACATTTATTCCTAAGAACAGCCTAGCCCGTTAGACTTCATGCATTGTAGGAAGGGACTTAGTGAACATTACACAAACAAATACTGAAAAAATATATAAAATGGTTAAAAATCAACAACAACCATGACAGGAAAAAATCACATTAAAAATCCGAACAAAACACACATAAAAAAAAAAAACATGAAAGGCATGAACACACAATTTTCATCTCTATAGACTATTATAAGAAATAAAAATCAAGATATATTTTTGGATAAAACAATTTAAAACAGTTGAGGAAACTCTAATCTAACTATTATTATTATTATTTTTAGATCTAGAAGTAATCTTATTTAAATAAAAGTTATTCAAAAGGGCACAAACAAAAAACACTTAAAAAACTCAAACTATTTTTAGTATCATACATGAAATAAAAAAAAATACTCTTCACCACCATCATGTTCTTCTACACTTTTCTTTATCTCCTTTTTAAATAAAAATGAGTTTGGTAGATCAAATAATAATAAGAAATAAAAATGTTAAAGTTAAATATTATTTTTAACAATTTACTCATTCAAGTTCAGTTCATTAATTTGATGTCATTTAATATGAATGTCTTTATATATTGTATTTTACACTTGTAAAACATTGCCCAATTCAGCCTTGTAGGCCGTGATGCATTGTTGTTCTTTTATTTTCAATAAAACCATTATCAATTCAATTCAAAAGTATTGAAACTGTATTTTTAATGAATGAGTGCACGGACATCATTGGACATGGACACTTGCTTTATTTTTGCAGTGTCCAAAGGAGTTGAACTCATTTTCAAATAATATTAATACAATAATTCTTGTGCCTTTAATTTTAAGTATAACAGTTTAACTTAAGCACAATACTGACTTAGACTAGATCTAGAAATCTAGACTTAGTTAAGAAGTTAAGAATATTATGCAAATGACATTTGTATGATTTATGAATTATAATAAAAGTAAAACAGTCTTCTTGAATCTTCACAAATTGTTGGCACTCCCAGATCTAGACTAGTCCTACTTTTAAGTTTAGAGTATTTCATCTACCCACCACCTGTACTAAGTGCGGGTAACTCTATCGAACTAATCATACACAATTCACAAGGTGTGCTACATGCTACAGGGGGCCGTTTCTCGAAACCAACTCCATGACAGTCATATCTTTGTCGGCGACCTACGGAGATGTCATGAAGTGGATAAACCGTTTCACAAAGCCATGACAGACATGATATCGATATATAGCGATACTAGCAGCTCAAGAACATAGTCTTTGTCACGATCCATTTGATTTATCACGAATAACCCAAACCAAGTTTTGGGGCTAAACTTGTTCAAAAAGAAACATATACATATTAATTCTCCAAAAATAAATAATAAATAGTGTCATTATCAAATGTAGATCATCAAACGATTTGCATATTTCTGTAAAGATTCTTAAATTGAAGAAAAACTGGTGAGTTTTTTTTTCTCGACAATCCACTCAAAACGTAGTTGAAGGATACCGTAATGTGATAGTTTATCAATACGTACTTTTTTGTTTATTGTGACGAGGAATTTTAGGAAAAATAACTTTTCTCAGCCAGTTTTTATTCTAGAGTCTCACAATACTCGTCATAATAATTGATTTAATATTGAAAATATGATTTGAAAGAAGTAATTAGAGAGGGAATAATAATGCACATAGGCCCCAAAGGTATGATGGTATCCTAAGAAAGACTATGGATTCGGACAGCGGTGTGTAACATTCTTATCTCTTTTATTTATATGTTATAGTTTAATGATTTGTGATTTAATGTTTATATTCAGCTTTTTAAAATTTCTGTATAATTTGTATTATCACTTCTTTACATTTGCATTTCGCATCCCAGAGAATTACGTACCGAACTCGTCTATATTTTTCTCAAAATGAGAGTGAAACTAATCGTACATTTCGCGGCCCACGGAATGGCAATAAACTGACTTGTGATGGCGCTTTATTACAGCAATTAAAAAAATATGACGGGTTCGGAGCAGTGACAACTTGTCGCGGAAGTTGTCGCTCATCTTGGCAAAGACGGCTTCGTGAAACACTTAGCTGACAAGTTGCGTGACAGTGGCGAGATGTCGTTGATCTTGTAGTTATGACGGTTTCGAGAAACGGCCCCCAGATCTACAGAACTTCCGAATTCAGAATTCGCTCACGTTGAACTGGGTAGGTGGGACTACACGTTACATGTTGAGACTTAAACTAGTACGAATAATATACAAAAGATCTTTACAGCAGGAATTGAAAGACTGGTTGTGAATATCCATATAATCCACAGCCCTGGACGATGAAAAATTACAATAAAAGAGGCAACATATTTACCTGGAGGCTGGAGCATCGCCTCGGGCTCGAATCCTGTTCGGCTTGCTGTAGGAAAAAAAGAAGGAAAATAGGACCCTAGATCTAGATATCCTTTCTCGATCTCAGCATGATCAATTTTAGTATCAATCTATTTACTTGGTCTTAAAATACATGGTAACAAAATATTTCGATTAAAAATATACATAATACTAACAAATTAAATATCATTATTAATGTTTAAAAATTGTACCATATAATAATTGTTTGATGGTTACTTTATTGGAATTTATGTGCTGCGTTTAGATTGGTAACGCGAGAAAATGCTCGCAACATTATTAACAATTGGCGAGCTTGAGGTCAGCAACGGCGGCTATGCTCTGATCTGCGCTGCTAGCTCGCTGTCGAGTGTTCGTTGGCGATCCGCGAGCGAGCCATCGCATCGATTCGCGGCCGCGGCGCGAGCGCGCGACATTCTACACAAATAAGTTGGCGAAAGCTTGATCTGGAATGTGTAGAGTTACTCGCTGGATTTCTGTGAAAAATTAACCATCTTGGATAAGAGGAGGTGACAAAGAGCGAAATGGCAGAGAGTAGCTGCAAAGATAAGGACGTAAAGGAACCTGTTGAATCTGATGATGATTGCGGGTCTATTTTACATGTTGTTGTGGTTGGTTTTCATCACAAGCGAGGATGCCAGGTAAGTGAATCAATAAGCAATGCAATGCACCAGGCCAGCTAGGCCAGCCATAGCCAGTCGCTAGTCGATCACCCCTCACGTCCTGAGAACGGGCGCCTTGAAGTTGAGGGGGGGGGGGGGGGGGAATTTTTCAAAGACAAAGTCAAAACTATGATCTAATAAACATGATAAAAGTAATATATAATAATTACCCTTCTCGGTGTTCCTGAACTGTGAATAGTGTGATGATATTTATGAGCTAACACATAGGGTCTAATTAGAAATTAACAGTAGGGGCGCTGGTCCGAGAATTATAATATATCCTCGTATTAAATGCAGACATAATGCGTCCTCAAAAATGAGGATCGTCTGCATTTACGCGGACTTTTTTTCATCGGCGCTCTGCGGGTTTCGGGTTACCGAACGGCCCGCTGGCGATGCAAAAAAGGGTTTCCCCAGGGGAAAATAACCCTAGTTCACTGTCTACTTTTATGGGTTATCCGTCTTCCCAAGGATTTATTGCTCATAATGTGAAGGTCTCTGTACAAAGTCAATGTAAAAGGAATCAAGAAAATCATCACAGAATCCGTTTTTTGCATCGCCAATGTGCCGATCAAAAATATGAAACGTCTGGGAAAATGCAGACGGTCCTAACTTATGAGGACGCATCGATCCGCGTTTACGAAGACGATCCTCGTTTATGAAGACAATCCTTATTCTCGGACCAGCACCCCTAAGGCCCTAATGATTAAACATAATACAGTTCGTAATGGATGGATGTTGGTTCTGCCTGCCGCAAACACAACTTGAAGGTGTACCGGAAAATGTTTAATATCGCATTGGCCATTGCTAATTTGATGCTGACTTAACGATGATTGATAGCAATTGGTTTAGTGTAGTTCTACTGAGTAGTAAGGTGCATGCATAGAATTCGTTGAATTTGCCAAACTCCATTGTAAAGTGACGTTGCTCAACCCTGCTCAAGAGTCCAGACAAACCTTCAGAAAAAAAAATAGGAGAGACAGCTAGAAATTGATAGCATCTTTGACCCCGTTCTCATTCACTTCGTTGGAGCAGTCTAACTAAGACCCGTTCCTCAGGAGCAGTTCTTAGGTGAGTGAGAACGGTCAAAGCGGTTAAGAAATTGAATATTATACCTTATACATTTCGCTTTTCTAGTTCTTGTAATTCTTTGAACAAGTGAAATTCATATTTTCATATTTTATTGTATGACTTACATTTGACTCTTTGGCCTTTAATTAAAGGGGGTTTCCAAAAGGTTATTCATTTGGTCCATCTTCCTCCTTACAACACATGTATTTTTGTTATCTTGTTCTATTAATGTATCACTGTTTCTTGTTTTGTCATGATATTTGCAGTTACATACATACATGTAGTATACTTCTGATTATATTGATAAGTGCTACTTGAACTTTTTGTTGAAGCAATGATTGGAGTAAAAATCATGCTTTTTTTAAAATTGGAATTAAAAACTCATGCATTGATTATGGTGGCTTTCAGATGGGATGGACCATTGTATTTATCAATGCAAACAATAAAAATGAGAACCGTACTTAAAAAATGTGTTGAATGGTATATTAACTGTTGAGTTGAAACTTTTAGTAAATCCACTCCAGGTTTTGAAACTCTTCTCTTTTATTTTACAAAGTAGAATCAATGCATAGAAATTTTCAGAACTTTCACAAAATTCAAGACGTAAAATGGCTGACAGTAACTCATGAAAGTGTCAGATCATAAAAGTTTCTGATTTAACAGTAGCTCTGTGGATGCAGTCTTTTCCAGATACAGGGTGTAGAAAGATAATTTTATTGATCCATATTCAAAACATAGAAAATTGGCACGGCCATGTTCACATGCATTAAACATAATAATAATAATAATAATATTTAATTTTGTATACACCTGTAGCGCTTAATACAAATGTTTCTAAGCGCTTTACACATATACTACCGGTATTACCCCGGTACAACCAACCTGGGTGCATCGGTTGGTGCCAAGTTGTCATATATTTAGTTACAATGTAGGTTCACATGAAACTGAAAGCCTGTTAACTTGAAGTTTAGGCCAAATTAAAAAAAAAACCTTGTTTAGCGTCCTGCTTATTGGAAAAATAGGAAGGAGGAGGCCCTTTTTTTTTTTTTTTCTTTCAAAATGGCCGCTCGGTACATTTTCCCTGACAGTCGGGCCATTTTTCAAGATGGCCGCCGACATTTTGTTATATTTAAAAAAAAAAGGCTATAAAAAATCTGTCAACACTTACATGTAAATGTCTGGAATGGAACGTAGAGCCATTTGATTGCTTTGTGAGATTTCCATTCACCTAAAATGTAATTAAATTGTAATAATATAGTTGGGAGAATTAAGGAATCGATCGGATCAGTTTTTCCCAATTTGTACCATGAATAATGGTCCATTTTCGCTCAAATTTTCAGATTATCTTTAATTGTACATCTAGCATTGAAGTCACTACCTTAGCACCACTATCTCTCATCTTAAAGGTAAAGACCAGTATTGGAAACGCCCCAATTTTAAAAAATGAAATGGAAGCTCTCATTACCAATCATGTGAAAGAATATGTTTTGACTAATACATGATGATAACAAATTTGCCGGGAAACCGCCTACTAATTCATATATTTGGTAAATTTGTTTCTCTCATTGTCTGTGAGAGATATAGGGTAGTCCCATATACATCTTTATGTGTATAGTGCTTGTAACTTTACGAAGAATGGGCCAAATTTCTTATCATTTTGATGATTCCAGAACCTTGCAGATGCTAGATGATCAACCTTTTCTGATCGATTCCACAACGTTTCTTTCACAATGCAATCGCATGACCATAACTGGTCTTTACCTTTAACAATGTTACAAAGTCCCTTTAAAAAAAAAAATCAAAAAAAAAAAAAAAAATAGGAGGCGGCCCCCAAATAGAAAGCGGGCGGGGACGCTAAACATGTACATTTTTTTTAATGGCCTTAAGTTGTTGTTTTAAACCTCAATGTCACAATGTATTGTAGTTAGGGAGACTGTGGATGCAGTCTCTTTAAGTTTACCAGAAGTTATCAATCACAATCAATCACAAGTAATCTTAACGTTAGCTTGATAACCACAAGCAGTGAGCAGAGAGGGGAGGGGGGGGGGGGGGAATTCCTCACTCTAAGTAGTATTTGCCTTGCAAATGCAATTAACTTTATAGAGGTTACACAATATAGTAGGTTATTAAGTGAATGCTTGCCCTGCTTTAGTTTAACACTTTGAATATTTGTGTTTCTGTATGAAGTTGAACCCTTGTCGTTGTTAGTACATGTAGATTGTTGTTTAAAATGTTGAGGTTTTGCAAACTGAAAGTTTAAAACTATGATGGTCCCGTGTGAACAGACAAGCGAGTGTCAACTCCAAAATGACAGATCTGTCAGTATGAATCAGCCTTGAGGGACGTCATCCTCCTATGTGAGTCATGAACTTGTTCAAGTTTAGGATCCATCCCCTTACAAATACAGACCGATAAGGCAATACTGACATTGATAGGCCTGTTCTCACTAGCCAGCAGTGTTATCAGGTAGATTTGATCTCATACAGGAGATAAAGCACAATTTTGTTTACCATCTCCCTCCTTCCCCTTAATAAAAGAGCCCTTGTTCAGTGGTAAAGTGGAAACACTTGGTAACCAACTGCAATTGTCTTTTTCACAAAACGTTCTTCTCAAATGTTATCTCACTATCTCAGTGCTAAAGTCATCTCTTTCTGCTTGCTCGCTCAATTATACAATATACTTCTTTTAAAAAACATTGTTAAATTTATGCGTAATATGGTGGTGGCGTACAATTTGAGAAGGGCATCTATTCATGAATGAAACCCCACAGCTTTTAAACAAAATCTTTATACAATTTGTATAACAGCTCAAACAATACGAAAAAATCCAAGAAGATTTGTGACAGAGCAAGCTCTGTTCATCATTATTATTTGGGTTCATCATGAGCTAGATATTTTAGGCAGAGTGGGCAGACATGCCTTAAAGGGCTTTAAATCAAAGCCCCACTGTACTACTTGAAGCTACTTGCTCCCTCTAGGCCTTTATATAGAAAACAATGCCTAAGCAGTGACCATTGGTCCCCCATGATCCTCATTTTCTTATGTTAATTGAGAGCTGAGATGATGAGATAGCCACCTGTTAGTGACCTAGCAGGGTGGTCTAACCCTTGCCCTTCTGGCAAAACTAATGCAGACAGGCTTTAAAGGGGCTTCAATAACCATGGGGGCTTTGGGCAAATAGTGATGCAAGAATTGGCTTTTTGGATCAAAAAGGTCAACATCTCTCACGAAATGATATTAAATATAGAACTTACACTCAATATCTCATTATTTATCTTTTTCTTTTGTTTCTTCTCCAGGTGGATTTCTCGTATCCTCCTCTAATTGAAGGCCAGCCTGAAGATAGTCATGATGTACCCAGTGAATGGAAGCATCTTCCTTTCCTTGCCCTGCCAGATGGAGCACACAATTTTGAAGATGGTGAGGAAGAGGCCTTTTCAAACTTTGTCCATTTTCTCTTTTTCCCCTTTTTTTTTTATTTCTAGAAATGTACAATATACTGTATGTGTCGTGTATGATTCATCTCTACAGGTTTAAAATATCGTACACCAAAACGGTTTTAAAAAACACTAAAAAAACTTGTGTATAGCTAGAATAGTTAACCTTAAACAGATTTACCTGCCATTTCACACTTTCAGGAAAATCAATCCACATTTTGAGGTTTGGCTGTAGAGCCCCCCTCCCCCCCCCCCCCCCCAAAAAAAAAATAAAAAAAATAAAAATAAAATAAAATAAAATAAAAATTATATACTAGATGCATGAGTAAACAAGAGCAACAAAATCTGCATATAATGCATCTATTTTTCTTGCATGATCATACTGGGGTTTGATGCCAGGTATCTTTTTAAAGGAAAATAAGCTTTACATTTTAAAATGCTCAAATTGGCAACACATTGAGAGGTTCTGAATGTTTATTTTGTTATCAAAATCTTCAATTTTCTTAACAGTTTGGCAAAGTCCGTACACATGTACGTATTGTTCTTAGAGACATTATATTTTTATTAGTGGCGATAAAAGAAAAAAAAAAACACCGTTGCTTAATTTGAAGAACAACATGTGATCAAATTAGCCCTGTCCTGAAAGGGTTATTGGTTTAAGTTAAATTTAAGTCAGACTCAGAATCTGTACATTATATACTGTACAAGCATGTTCAGGTATGGGTATTCAGTGTATGAACTACAAATATACTGTACGATGTACATGTACATATTACCAGATGCTCTTATCTACCGTATGTTTAAACTTGTAATAAATAATGTTTATTAAAAATTGAATACATATGTACATAGCTTAGAACTACTTTGTGCACTGTACATACTGTACATGTAGTATACTATAGCAATATGGAACCCATAACATGCAGGGCAACAGTTGTCAATGGGTATCCTTGAAACATGGTAAATTCATGAGCACCAGTATCAAGTCTACATTAACATCCTATAGAAATTAAATGATTAGAGGTCTAGATGGAAGGTGAAACCAATTCCACTATCATTATTCAAATTACGTAATTATTGTAATTATAGCAACCAGGACTGACAGCAACAGTATCAAGTCTAGATTAACATCCTATAGACGTTACAGTACATGATTAAAAGTCTATGGAAGATAAAATGAATTCCATTATCTTTGTTCAGAGTACATACAAATTGATCACTGTATTGTGGACTGTAATTGTAAAGAACACTCCATTCATCTGTGATCAAAACTTCAATTATTCAATCTCGTTAAGACTTTAGATCTGAAAACATGAATTTATTGGTGTACTGTACATGTACATGTAGACCTACAGTTATGAAAATGTACAGTATACAATAATGAAATTTGTTGTTTATCTTGCAAGTTAATGCTCTACAGACTACTGGACTATTCTAAAGCAGCAGTCCAGCCTGGCATTCAATTCGTTTGGCATTGATTTGTTTTAAAGGGAAGTTAAATAAGATAAAAAGGATTTCACTGAATGAAAACTTCAACTGATGATCTCCAGTCAAGTATCAACAAAACTTGACTGTGATACATTACATCTACCGGTAAATGCATCTGTGCATATATACTTAGACAGTCACTGTCTTTCTTATTCATTTTTTGTTTTCCAGATACCATATATTTTCATCTGCCAGGAAGAGGGGAGTGCAAGTCTACAATCTACGGTGTGTCTTGCTACAGACAGATCAAAGCACAGGTAGGCTGTCAAGCCCTATCTGCACGTTGTTATGATAGTAACTTTTCTGGGGTAGTATTCTGAAAAAGTCTGTAAGTTTTTAGTATTTCCTGAGATAAAAGAGCGCTCAAATTCTTGTAAGTTGGTGTTCTGAAAATTGTCTTAGCGGGACTATTTTCTCTGCAAGCTCCGCCTCTATATTAATTTCTGACATGCCCAATTTTTGTGACCTTACCAATCAAAATAAATTGCATATAAATAGGTCAACCAACAGGAGCACCCATTACATGTAGGTAATCAGGCAGGGATTTTCGTTGCAATTTTATAAATTATGTGTATATATCAGCTACATTATTCCTCCTCTCTCAATCAAATCAAATCATATATTGATGTGACATCGTATTTGAGTGCGGGATAAAGAAATGAGAGAAAAAATACAAGGAAATTTACAACATTTTCAGAATACTAATATTGTTCTCGTGTTGAGGATAACAAGAATATTTGAGTTACAAGAGTTTTCAGAAAACTACCCCTAGAGAATTTTTTTTCTTCTTCTTTTCCTACCTTTTTCACTACATGTAGGTCTTTTTTATCTTTTCGACTATTTTGAAAGTTTCTTAATTATTTACTCCTTCAAGTTCATCAACTATTGTTATTTGTTATTACCAGTATAAGTACATGTATCTAAGAATTAACCTTGTGTTTTATAGCTGAAGATTGGTATCGTATGCTGCCTTCTATTGTGGACCTTCACATGAAATCTCACTGAATTTATATTCAGTTACAATATACATTCAGCTTCATATATCCTGCTTAGGAAAATAAAGACATCTTTGAGGAAATGAAAGATTAATGGACATGTGATACATGCACATGTAGCAATCAATTTGAAATGAACACCATAATTTATTTCCTTGACACCATATATCTCCACTAAACAAATAATAATTGCACCAGAAAGGTGATACATGAGTTTAATTAGTGTAATACATACATATAAATGGTCAGTGTATGTTCTGTTTGAGGAAAGTTTGGCAGTTAAATGTGACAAAGATTGGCAAGGATGTGCATTACTGTACAAGCAGCTCTTTATTTGTTTGTGTTGCCAATTTATGTTTCACTAATTACAACTTTAAAGTGTATGTTCTTATCCTCGAATACCATTTTCCTTACTTTAGTTTCTCTCATTTCTGATTTTACTACCAGTACCGGTATTAAAGAAAAACAACCTGATATCAGATGGACTGGTTGAATTAGGGCCTTAAGTGGAATATTTTTAGATGTACGCCTACCGGTATATCACATTCTCAAGAAAAATTCATCAGGGGGGTGTTTCACAAAGATCCTATTGAACTTATCTCTAAGTTGGACTTAAAATTCATGGGAAGCCATTAGCATCCTTGAAAATATTTTGTAATTTTTTTTCAGAAGGCATAAAATGTTGATTCAAATCATTCATATTTTCTATTATCATGGGAGATTTCATGTTCTTGATGAGGAATTGATGAAAAGTCTAAAATATTCCAATTTTTGCTTTTGAATATATTTCAATTTAAGGCTTCAATGGCTGTCCATACTTTTTAAGTCCAACTTAGTGTTAAGTTCTACTTAGGATCTTTGTGAAACACCCCCCTGGACTAAACAATTTTTCACATACTCACAAGAATTACAAAACATGGTGAGGGTATGAATAGTTTAGTTGTTAACTGTACATGCATGCAGGTACTTGTGATCTTATTCATTGCTTTATCAAACTTAAAGAGTAGGTTGAGTTCTGGGAAGAGGTAAAAAATAATTTGTGAGCGTTATCATTGTTATTATGCAAGGGTGGAAGAACATCAGATTAAACATGTTCCCTGAAAAGCATAGCTCTTCAAATGCCTTCATATTTTAAATATTACATAAAATACGTAAAAATCGGGGGGTAGGTTTTTTTCGCCATGTGCTCGTGTAGTCCCATATACATCATTCTGTGTACAGTGCTTGTAACTTTGCCAAGATTCGGCCAAATTTCTTATCATTTTGATGATTCCAGAACCTTGCAATACACACGAATACTTATATACTAGATGATCAACCTTTTCTGTTCCATTCCACAACGTTTCTTTCACAATGCAATCACATGACCAGAACTCAACTTTATCTTTAAGCCATGTTTTGAGCAAATCTCCAAAAGTGTAAACAACAAGTTACTACAAATGTACTACCCTCGGCTTTTAGCTCTTTTGTGCATTCAACGTCCCTTCGAACAAGGGGCGGTGAAAGAGAATTCTTGTGAACATGCCTTGTTCCCTGGTCACCCCTTGAATAGTCCATGCCCTGCTGCCATGTGAACAAGAACAAGGACAATATTGGGATCCCGAACTGGATTAACTTGGGACTAACAGGGGATTAGCTCCCATTCATGAAGGATTTTAATTTGTAAGGGGCACTTGACACTACATGTACTGGTATGCTTATAACTGGAAGGAGGTTAAATAGTCTGGGTAAATCTTTTTTTTTTAATAGCAGAAAATTCAAGAGAAGCAGTTGTAGAGAAAAATAAGAAATTTATGAATTTTTGAAAGATGTAATCACTATATGAATTGGAACTTCAAACTGGATTAACAGGGGATTACTTCCCATTCATAAGGGATTATCATTAGAATTTGTAAGGGACACTACTTGACCATTAATATTACTGGAAGAGGTCAGTATGGTCAAATCTTCTCTTTTTTTAAACAGAAAATGAGAGAAGCAATTGTACAGAAATTAAGAAAGTTATGAATTTTTGAAAGCTGTAATCACTTTACCTTTTGGAATTTCAAATTGGCTGATTCAGTAATGTTACTGTGATGTAGTGCCGGACAGTTTTCCCATTTTTTCCGACACACAAAAAAGACTGAAATGTCAGTTTTTCCAAATGTATAACGCAGGACTAGGAGGGTCTTTTCTTTCTAGAGAACTTTGATAATATGCTACCCACAAATCTCACAATATATTATGATTAATATCCCAAGGGAGAAGGTGCTTAGGGAAAGAAAAAAAAAATGATATTTTTGTACATGACAAACTGTAGAGTCGTTCTCGACTACAACACAATCCAGTCACTAAATTGTGAAGTTGCTGTTTGCATAGATTTAGTGACTTCATATTTCATACAATCATAACTTTCTTAATAGTGGTCCGATTTATTTCAAACTTTCCCCGCTCTGTTTCTCTTATTTTCCGCTTTCACAAAAAGAACTTATTATTCAAGGGATGGATTGCCCTTTAAGATCACAATTATTTCCCTGTCTCCCACACACACAAGCTTGTATTACACTAGAGTTTATGTAGTAATGCTTGTATGAATGTATATTTGAATGTTTGTGGTTCATAGCCACAATATTACAAGGCTCTTATTTATTTCTGCCATGTAACAACGGTATTATGTACATGTACCATGCCCATTTATCTAATTAGAAAATGAAATGATATTTGGAGGCAATGTTTAAAAAGGGAAAACAAGAATATATGTAAAAACCTCATCTTTGTGTCTTTCATTTGGAGAATAAGAATCATCTTCATTTTCATATATTCTGCAAATCTTTGTGTCTCCCATTTGGAGAATAAATATGCTCTCTTCATTTTCAATTATTTCATTTAGGATAAAAATCCTCTTATCAAATGTGTCTTCTATTTGGATAACAAAAATCCTCTTCATTTTCAAATATTCTGTAAATCTTTGTATCTCCCATTTCGAGAATAAAAATGTTCTCTTCATTTTCAATTATTTCATTTAGGATCTTCTTTCCAAGACTGCAGATGTGACGAGAGGGACTGTTCAGAAGTGTGTCTGTGTCCTCAGTAAGCTGGTAAATATTGGTGTTAAGCTTATTTCTCTCTAGGCCTGTTTTCATCAGCTCGAGATTGCCAAATGTCGCGCTTTTTTAACTATCCGATCGCAAATTATCCAGCTAATTTGCGTTTTCATCAGCCCGAAGTAGCAATTAGCGTGATATTTGGTCGGGATAATATCTCAAGAAATCTCGGTCTAGTTTGCAAAATAGTTTGCGCCTGTCTTCATCAGACCGAAGTACGAAAACAAATATCCGGATCCCATCATGCACAATGATTTCCGTCTTTTTCCGCACACTGGTCGTACAGTCGGTCTCTGAAGTGCGCAGATTATTTTTCGAGCTAGTTTGTGATCGGTCTAGTGAAGACAGGCCTACTTTCAGCTGTGATCGTTCTATAATAACTGTGTAGGTTTGGACAGAGTAAACATTTGCTATTAAACCTTCTTAATGCACTCGGATTGTTTGCAATTACTGAATGCTAGTCGAGTCTTGTTCACAATATTCTTAACCTCAGAAAATCCTTTTTGGCTAGATTTCTGTGGTCCAAATTATAAATGTGACATAATACATGTAAATGTATAAGATGTTCTCTAAAGTAGGTTTCATAAAGATAGAAAAGGAGAGAGTGAGCCAAGAGTTACAGGAAGTATACAATGTAGTTTAGCCACATACTTTGACATTTATAATGAGGATAAATTGATCTTTCTCTGCACATCAATCATTTCTTAAAATCGTATGTAAAGTATGTGTATGCTATTCATGTACGAGTTGAAAGCTGACAATCCCTATTCATTTGTTTATCACGCAGTAGATGGTTTGTTTAAATATTCAGCAATCTTTATATTGTAAACTGTAAACCTCCTTCACTAAAAAGGAATAAAAACATCCATAACAAAAGAAAAGAACAACAAAAGAGGGGGGAGGGGGTTAGTGGTTGTTTGGACTGTAGCTAAAATTAGATTTTATCGTATTTCTTACTCCACTTCCTTAAAGCCATTATACAATTGAACTTTTGCATTGATTCATATTTTAGATTGAACAAATCTAATATATGTATAGTGGCATTCATGAATTAGTCACGGATCCATGTTTACTTTGATTGCAAAATTTATCTGTGAAAACACTTTGGTTTATAGATAAAGTCCTGGTTTTATACAATTGTAGCAATAAGGAAGTGTTTTTTTATGGTGAAAAGCAGATACCAGGTAATATATAAATAAGACAACAGAACTCTTGCAACTTGATTCATATTTTTGATTGAAACATTGCAATGCATTTTACCTATAATGGCATTTATAAATTAGCTTACTTTATTGATAGTAAAAATGTACTTTTCTGTGAAAACACTTAGGTTGGATACATTCCAAGTTCAGGTTTAGCAATAAGGAAGTGGTTTTTGATGGTGAACAAGAGAAGCGGATATATATTAAATGATTGTAAGAGGAAGGAGAAGAAGAAGAAAAAGGACTAGAATTCTTTGTGTACTTCATGTACACGAAGGACATGTACATGTATATTCTTTCTCCTTAGAAGTAATTTAAAGTAAATCATACCGTCTATAGTAATAAAAGTAAGATCAATTTACATAGTGCAGCTACTATAGCGCGATAGCTCGCTCAGTTGGTAGAGCAGTGGTCTTGAATTCGGCAACCCGGGTTCAAAACCAAACGATGCGCTAGTGCCCTTTCGGAGAGGACCTAATGTCGTTAGTCCTCTGGTTGCTTTAATTACTAACGTGCATTTATGCTTTCTTAGCAGTCAGGTAAAATAACTACCACTACTACTAATATACTCTACAGTGCTGTGATGAAAAAAGAACCCCTAACAGTACTTCTTTACAGACACAATAAAAAAAAAACTATAATAAGCGCCTGAAAAAACAAGTGTGTCTTTGAAGACAGCATCAGACGAAGTTTTTCTTTTAGTGGTAGGTTATATTTCAAAGCTTTGGAGTGGTGCAACTGACACCACTACTGACAGCGCAACCGAAAGCACAACTGAAGGCAACTGAATGATGATGATGTATTCTCATTGTTGAGAACCATCCTCATTCATTACACTTAAAGATAAAGTTGAGTTATGGTCATGCGATTGCATATTGTGAAAGAAACAGTGTTGAATCGATCAGAGAATGTTACCATAAATCATGTAGCATATATCATTGGTGTACTGCGCAAGGTTCTGGAATCATGTGTGGGCACTGTGTGTAGCTCTTTGAAAGTCTGCAAGGGAAAAGCCCATAGATATCAAATACCTTTTGGATTGGAGTTGATATCTGAATTGATCCTGATATCTTGTCGAATATCGGCAAAATTGACATTTTACCTCTATCTTTTTTCTTCGTTTTTTTTTTTGGGGGGGGGGGGAGTGAGAGTTCCATGTACACATGCACATGAAGACCTGTACATTGTAAATTGCATGCAGATAGAGCTAAACAATTAGACCCTGGTACTGATGGACGTAATTTGGAAGAGTCATTAGTACTGTATCACAGCAGGCTTTTGAATTTCATTATTTTGTTGATAATTTTTGCCACTCCAAACAACTAACATACTGCATTAATTAGAAACAATTCCGATTGACTTGCAGCCAGTTTTTCTGCAACTTCACTTTCAATTATAGCGCCACAAGAATTACCTTTAAGTAAATGATATTTTCAAGGATTAAGGCATTGATCTAGAAAGGAGATCTTCATTGGATTGGCAAAACCCCAAAGGACTGATTAATCTAGGAAAAACACACCCAAATTGATGTCCTATTAGTGGGCCAAGAAAGTAGATATGACAGGTAATATTTAATTTCATAAGGACAAATTAGAGTGACGGCTGGGTGGCATGGGTGCCTAAAATAAGATCCCCTTCCTCCCCACCTTGACCTTAAGATTGTTTACTGTGTCAGTATAATGTATGTCATCATGTGCATGAATAATGTATGCCAAATTAACTTATATGTAGGATAACATACATGTAGTTAATATGCTACATATGAAGAGCTCGGTTCCAAAAGGTACTACTACAGTACATCCGCACAAAAAAAAAAAAAAAAATTCAAGAAAAATATTTGTACAGACTTAGATTTGTTTAAAGAGTGGTTTTATAATTGTGTCATACATAGTATAATCAGCTAAAGTATCAAGCCAAACTGACATTGCTAACTATGGTAATTAAAAAATCATGATTTTCTCAGAACTTGGATTTATGGATAGTACCTTTTGGAACCGAGCTCTTCATATGTGAATGTACATGTATACTGTAGGTCCACACCCGTGCATCCCATCCCTGCTTGTAGCATTTTTTTCAAGTTACGTTTTTCAAACTAATGATGTTGAGAAGAAATATTTGACTACCGTACCGAAGACATGCCGTCTGTTCAGAGCCAGAGGAATTTAAACAGTTTTAAGAGTTCTGATCCCCTTGTAGCCCCTTTAAAAAAAAAATTTGTTCAAGGTTAATTCTTAATTCTTACAGACGATATTAAGTTGTTTTTTGTCGCATTTATTCAAGATTCTCTCACACACAATTTATGTTGTTGTTGTTGTCTTTATCAAAGATTAATTCTTAATTCATCCACACAATTTGATGTTGCTATATGTTTATAAAAGATTAACTCTTAATTCATACAGTCAATATTTTGTTGTTGTATTAATTCCATATTAATTCTTTATTCTTAAGAAAAGAGAAAGATAGAAAAAACGCTCACCTTTGGGATAAAGCCTCAATTTTGTGGCATGTACTGTTATGGACGGAAATATATACTGTATCATTTGTAAGTTTAAAGCTACCCAGTCTGATGTTGTAAACTAATATAGCTGAATTTAGTGGATTTTTCTTTTCTTTTCAAGTTACCAACTGAATTAAATGTTGCTGTACATGAATTTCACCTACATGTAAGATGCATCACCTATGTTTTTATAACCTAATTGATTTCCTTCTTTTTCACTTTTTTTTCCTTCCCCTTGCAGCCGTTGTATGGTCTGATCCAGGCTAAGCTGGAGCTCATCACTCATGCATACTTCTGTGAGCGGGATTTCTCCAAGACGAAAATACTTCAGGTACTGACTGACATTTAATCCCCAGGGATCCTTTACCCAGACAGACACACAGACAGACAGAAAGCTTGTCTTCATCAGCTCGAGATTGTCAAATATCCCGCTATTTGAACTATCCCGATCACAAATTATCCAGTTAATTTGTGTATTCATCAGCCCAAAGTTGCAATTAGCAGGATATTTGGTCAAGCTAGTTTGCAAAATATCCGCTATTTCTCCGGTGCATCTACACAAGCCAGAAGACTCGCACTATGCGTGAATGCTGAGCAAAATATCTCGAGCTCGAGTTTCAAGTCTCAAGCTGATGAAGACGCGATTTGTCACTTCTGGATTATTTCCCAAATCTGAAATAGCGGGCTATTTGGCAATCTCGAGCTGATGAAGACAGGCCTAGAGAGTCAGACACAAACATCCTTAGAAATATCCATCCCTAGTGGTTTTGCTTCCCTAGTTTTTAAGGATTAAACCAAATTTCATTCTATTGTAAAGGGTGCTGGTGGAAATGTTCAATTGAAACGAAGGGTTTGAATTGTGCATAATTATTTTCCTTCTAATATACTTTAAAAAGAAGGTTCATCTAAATTGATCATTAGTATTGCCCCGATCCAGCTGGGTTGCGACTGTTGGTGACGAACTGCAAAAAGCATTCGCAGGGGATTTTCCAAAAATCATTCAGCATTATAAAGATAAGTTGAAATGATTGAAATAATCATAGAATGAATTATTTTGAGACATTGATCCTTATTACGGAGACCAATTAAACCCTGATCTTCCCTCTCTCTTTTTCTTATCTCGTCTTCATCACCAAATCTGATTGTCATTAGGCCTGTCTTCATCAGGTCGAGTATGCAAAATTACCTGCTATTTCAACTATACTGATCGCAAATTATCCAGGTATTTTGCGCCATAAGCATGCAGTTGCAATTAGCGGGACATTTGGCGAGAAAATATCTGGAGAACTCTTGGTCTTGTTTCCTAAATATCCCGCAATTTGGGAAATAGTGGGCTAATTTACGCCGTTTAAGCTAGTTTGTGATGAGAAAATTATCCAGCTAATTTGCGTCATCATCAGCCTGCAGTTGCAATTAGCGGGGTATTTGATTGAGAAAATATCCAGAGAAGTCTTGGTCTTGTTTCCTAAATATCCCGCTATTTGGGACATAGTGGGCTACCGGTAATTTGCGCCCGTCCAAGCTGGTTTGTAATGAGCGTATTCGTCTGGTGAAGACGCTATTTCGAGCTTTGGTATAATATCCCGAGTCTGAAAATAGCGGGTTATTTGGCAAACTCAAGCCGATGAAGGCAGGCCTAATGTCAATCTATCCTGTTGGGAGCCACCCAGGTCAAATCCAGAGACCCGTTTCACAAAGCCTTTTTTCAATGACAAATGACAAAAATCATTGACAAATCTGCTGATAACCAAACAGAAGCAAGGATTTCAGTAGCTTATCACAAAAAGTTTCTCATTTGTTACTAATTACAAGTTATGTGAAATGGGGCCCAGACTTGACTATCAGTGATATGACTTGGTAGTCTGCCAATTTTTCTCCCCCATTTTTATTTAGAGGTTGCGCGAGACTACATTATCATTTCCTTCAGTGGCGATTTATTTATCTGTGACCTATTTGAAGGAGACTACTCAAGTAGGTCACCTGACAAGCATACTTGACCTATGAACAGAGTGGATGCATGTACATGTACATGTATGTGTTAGCCTAGCACTTCAATAACCCTGAAACTTAGAATGAAGGAGAAGAAGAACGAAGAAGGGAACGAAGATGAAGAAAAAATGAAAGAGGAGGAGAAGAAGAAGGAGAGATTGATACAACTGCATCAAAAATATTTAAGACAGGATTTCACAATGACACAACTTAATTTGTAGAAAGTTTTTAGAGAGTTTGTGGAAGAGGGCTCCTCCATTCATTAACACATCACAATGAATCCTCACTTGAATGTACACACATTAATACATATAGTTAGCTAGAAGAGTACCGGTAGGTCAAGTTTATTTTGTAATATTTATAAGTGAAATGTTAGACACATGGCCCTGTCCGTAGGTAGCTGTGCATACAAGTATTGAGGGTAGGGTCCATTGACCATGTCAGGTGACAAGATACACTGGGTGCCTGCCCCTGAATCATGGTTATAAATAACGCAAGATCACCCAATGAAACCGGTTTCCAAGGAAACAGAGGGTTTAAAGGAGGTTCATTTCATCTGTTTGCAGCCAGAGGGGTCTAATACAGCCTTAATTTTCTTCTGGCCCTGAACAGACAATTTATCTTGACAATATCATTAAATTTACAAAGTATTTGAGTGACAAAGGAAATTTTGGGAGACAGGTTTGATATCATATAGCATTATTCCATGATTTCTAAAAATGTAGCTCTTAAAATTCATGAGCCCATTTTGTTGAATTTCGTCAACAAATATTAGATATAATACGATATAAATTATGGCTGTTCACTCTTGTCTGTTGAACTTATGAAAAGTTAGACCATTTGTCGACGGGGCCATCCCAGCAGACTGACACAACAAAGAAATACATGATAAAATATTAAAAAAAGAAAGTTCCAGAAAGTACACAAGACCGACATTTTCGGTCTCGTGGGCAAACATTAAATGCCCAAAAGGAGACTACATGTACATGTACATGTACATGTACATGTACATTGTATGTACAAACACAAATGAAAGCTTGAATTTTAGTTTCAGATATGAGGAACTTAACCTCGCTGTGAAATTTATGTACATCATATGAAAGTAAAACTGGATTATCTGAATGAGTATTAAATGAAGATATATGTGCAGCAATTAATTATAAATGAAGTGGACTTTCACTAAATAGAAGACATTTGAAGACCATAAACATGTGGTAAAATAGAAGCTTCCCTGCACTCGCAAGAAACAATGGGAATTTGGATTGTAATTCAATTCTCTCTTTTATTGATGGTCAATTTTTAAATCATGCTAATTGCTTTCAATGTGAAAGACCTTCGTGAATATTTTCTTTTTGTCAACTTTGCTCTCTGTTTGCTACATTTAAAGAGAAAGTTGAGTTCTGGTCATGGGATTGCATTGTCAAAGAAACAGTGTGGAATCGATCAGAAAAGGTTGATCATTTAGAATATAATTGGTGTGTACTGCAAGGTTCTGGAATCATCAAAATGATAATTTCGCCCAGTCTTGGTAAAGTTACAAGCACTGTACACAGAAAGATGGATAGGAGCTACCCGATTTAACCATTGACAATGGGTAATAGTTACCGAACAGGAAATAAGGGTGAGACTTTCAAAGCAGACATATTAGTTGTATTTTTTTGTAACGCATGAAACGTAATACCTTTAAAAGATATTCCACATCACAGGAGGATTCTACAGCCCATTGCAACTACATATAGCTAATGTCGTGCAAACTTAATTACCTTGTCAAAACTAAAAGAAATTCTGTGTCATAAATGTCATTATTTTTGTCATAATTAAATTTAGTTATTGATAATTTGCATGTGACTAACCTAGACCTACATGTATCTGTATAGCTCTCATTAATTTTAAGTACCACTTATTACTGTTTTGTATCAAGTATCACTTTCCGTTCAAAAAGCTTATAAACTCTTCCATATTTTGTTTTCCTGTACCGGTAATCAGTATTTCTTGCTACTTGTCTACTGGATGTGTTCCGTACTGTCACTAGACAAAAGTACAAATGTGGATAATGTTTTGTAGGTTCACAGATATTTGATTAATTCAATAAATACATTTTTTTAAGATATATGAAATTCAAAAGTACTTTTTAATCAAGTTCAAGTTCAAGTTTATTTTCCACATGTGGTTCATAAAAAACAAATATACATGTTCAGACATATAACAAAAAGGCAAAGTAACACAAAATTAACAAAACAATAATATTAAGAGAAAAAATTGCGAACAAAATCTAATGTCTATAAACACAGAACAACTAAATACCAGCATGTCAAGGCTAATCACCAGTATAGATATTTTGGATATTTTATATATAAAAAAAAAACAACATTAAAAAACACAAAAAAAAAAACAATATCATAGTCATAAAAGTGACATACAGTGCATGACAAAGCAAAATCAAGTTGGCAAATTAAATTAATAAATCAGTGATGAAGTCAAACATACTTTTCAACGACCACCTGTATAAAAAGACCACCTGTCTACAAAGACTAAATTTACAATAAATAATGTTGTAGTAGAGTGAAGATTCTTGTGAAGTAGGAATGGAAAACAGTGCTACATAAACAACAATCAATTTTTCCTCAAGATAACTTTCTACTGTAAAAAATCTTATAAAGCTGCTTGTTTTTTTTGTGTACAGGAGTTCTATGAGAATCTCAACAACTGTATACCAAGGACGATACCTGAAGATTCTCAAGTCTTTCTCGGTCTATCGTTGAGGGATCTGGTCACAACTTTCAAACACAAGGTATTATGTTTAATTTGATATCAGCTCTACAATAATAGTTAGAGAATTGTCATTTATTTTGTTAATCATCCATTTTTAGAAATAAATAACATAGAATGATATAATAATATTCACATTCGTATAGCGCTTAATACTACCCATCTAAGCGTTTAACATTGTGATGATTATAACCTAGTTCATCGGATTCAATTGCTAATCCGCACATGATAGTGCACGCTCTCTGCTCCTTGGGGAGTATTTTGGCCAGGTGTCATTTTACAAGCACACACATGCCTATCCAACCAACAGGTATTAATTTAACACCAGGATGGAGAGTGGCAAATGAGTTTAATAAGTATAAGTAGGATACTTTTGAGAAAATCCCATGGCAGATACCGTTGCTATAGAAGACAATTACATGTATATTATAATTTTTATGTTTTAATAAATGGGAATTTTTTTATTTGATAATAACCATTACATGTGCCTGATATATATTTGGAACGTGTTAATGAGGGAGCGAAAATATCCTCTTTAAAAAAAAAAAAAATTTATGCAGTATTATTTTCCTTCAGGTAATCCAAAGAAACAGCAGATGGTGTGATTTCTTTCATAAACCTCCTCACAATGATCTAACTTTAACTCATCTCTTTTTCCCTTTAGATCTTGGTGTTATTCAAGCTAATGATGTTAGAGAGGAGAATCCTCTTCTACACCTCGCCTGTCCATAGACTCTGCAATACACTTCTGGCTATTGTCTCTTTATTCCCAGGTAAAAAGACTATTCGATTAGATTTTTTTCTTTCTTTTAAGATGAGATACATTGTTTCCACTGGTCTGTACTTCAATAGAGTTTACGGCTAGGATTTGAATGTTTAAATTTTTTTTGGACCAATTCCAGCACTAGTAAAATTAAACTCAGTCACACCGCAAAACCATTTTTTTTTTTTGCCATAGAGGTTTAATATATGTAATTTTTTTTTTTTTTTTTTTTTTTTTTTTTTGGGGGGGGGGGGGGGGGGGGTTTGTTGTTCGTCTTGTTGGTGTGACTGAGTATTACCCGTACCAAAAGGATATTCAGAACTATTAGAACTTTTTTAATGCGGATTGATGAATGATAAGCTTCAGAGGTAATCTTCAATGTAATGTCTACCATTGTGTATGGCATCATTCAGTGGTTGATGAGGTGTAGGGAGTGAGCTAGCAAAAGACTTCAATTGTTCATGCAAACAGTTAGTGGTAATGATTGATAATCCTCCATTAGAACGGGATCAAATAATTTTCTCTGGATGTTTTAGTTGATACTGACAGAGACTATCTAGGATTAGAACGTGTAATTATTGATATTCATTATTCACAAGTAGCTCCTGCATACATGTACATTGATATCTTGTGACTCAAGTGCTATTCAAATACAGTCAAACCTGTCTACAGCGACCGTCCATTGGAAACAAAACATGTGCTTGTTGTAGACAGGTTCCTTTAGTACATGTTTCAATGAGAAATCATTTTCAAGGGAAACAAATATTGTGCTTGTTGTAGACAGGTGGTCTTTGTAGATATGTGGTCACTAAAGCAGATTTGACTGTACAATCATATCATCTTACCTGTGTGTGACAGCTTTGACTCATCTGGCATTTTTATTTTTTTTCGTTATTCAACAAGGAATGATCGAGCGAGGTCTTGAGAAATCAGCATGTCCGAAGCACTACAACCCGCGCATCTCCACCATCGAGCTCACGGATTACGGTATCAATACAGAGGAGTACCTTGATGTGAAGATGTCTCATGTGCCTAATTACAGTCATCAGAAGAGCACAGAGAGCAGTCCCGAGAAGAGCAGCGATAGCAGCGAGAAGTGCTTGAGGATACCTCTGGGAAACCCCAACACAAACTCACACGAAGATGAAGGTATGGGCACACACGGTTCCTCAAAGATGGAAGGAAGACCCAGCGGCGGCATCGCAAGGACAAATCCATTTGATAAGGAAAACATTCCCGGTGGGGTGATTCAACGAGATGGTGAAAGCAGGAAAACCAGTCGGTCATCGTCTCAAGGGTCGAGCGGTGGTGGATCGAAGAAGAAGATCGCGAAGGACGTGTCGCCCGAGGAAGAGCTCATAGACCTCATCGACCAGGAGCTCTACGGAGACTTCTTTGAAGGCGGCACAAAGAGGAGCGATGAAGACAGGGATGATTTGCTTTCCGAGGAAAGGGATAAAGTTGGCGACTCCTTAGAAGCCAGAAAAGAGAGTAATGCTTCTGAGGATACCAAAGAAGACAGTGATGTCGATCTACAGACCCGTCTTCACCAGCACTCCGCTAGTATTCAGTCCGGTGACAGTGGCATTAGCAGCTGTCAGAGGTCCTCTACGGTCAGCAGTGGACGGTCGCAGGGGTTTGAAGATGGTGTTGGGGAGATGAAGATGAACAGACTTAGTGGAGCGGAGGACTTTGTTGTTCTTCCAGATATGCCACAACAAGAGCCGATGGACCTTGATTGCTTTGGCTTTCCACTTGCAATATTTGGAAAGGTAAGAATATTGTATCATGCCAACTGACTTGCAGGGCACAAGGTAGAGTATCAGTTATGAGTATTTACATGGTCTCATGCTGTCATATTGGGGACAAATCTTGGTTTACTTCAACAAATTAAGGAAACGGTGGAACGCACGGGTCACACGTTTGTATTGTTCAGTTCTGCAAAAAGGAAATCGATTGTGAATAACTGTATAGTTAACCAGTAACCCATGTTCAGGTACTAGAAAGAGACAAATTTCTGTGTTAAATTTCAGATGTAATTTTTATCATGTTTTAAAGCTATTCCTGAACTGAGGGGGGGGGGGGGGGGGGGGGGCTGTGAATAGAGAAAGGCAAAGTAGAATAATTATATTATTTTGACTGGGCTTGAGGGTATATCAGATATATTGACCAAGCTAAGATCATATTGCCCGAGTCGAAGACGAGGGCAATATGGTCTTAGCGCGGTCAATATTTCTGATGTACCCCGAAAGAAGCCCTGTCAATATAATTATTATTACCTAAACAAGACATTTTAAAGCAAATTATTTATAGGGGCCTATACAACTTTGGTATCAATCTTGATCTTTACTCCCGTCTGTTTGCCGGTCCATCTAATTTCAGGTTATTATAGGCGCAGCACATATTATTACATAAGTCATCGGATTCAGGCTTGCCCGCAACACAATGTATGCATATTTCCCACTCCCTGTGGAGCATTCCTTAAGAGGTTAATTAGACATTTTTTGTCTGTACAATCTTTTGCAGGGTTCCTTATGTCACCCCTACATATCCCTTCAGCAACACGACATGCTACAGGATGTCAGCGTGAGGTCATTCGTCATTGGAGCAACAAACGCTCTCTTCAAGCATCATAAACATCTCATGGATGTGATCGTTGAAGTAAGTAGGAATGTCATATCTTTTCTTCTGCCTTGTCCACCATTTCAATTTCATACGATTTGCAAGGCTCTTATTCCCACTGGCCCGGACCAGGGGAGTGTTTCACAAAGACTAAGATCGACTTTAAGTCGGACTTAACTATGGCAGGCCGTTCATGCCACTGTTTGCTCTCACCATTTACTGGCATTGGTTTCTCTAGGGAGGTACCAATCGTGGTCACAAATCTACAGAATTTACATTTTTTGATAGTTCATTATTATAGGAAAAAGTATTATCTAAAGATCATAATTAAGAGACCAATGGTGAAAGCAACCAGTGGCACGAATGGCCTGCCATAGTTAGGTCCAACTTAAAGTTGATCTTAGTCTTTGTGAAACACCCCCCTTATCCATCATTTCAATTTCAAATGGTTTGCAAGGTGCTTGTTCCCACTAGCCTGGAACTGGACCAGAAGCCCAAACCGAAATGTCTCCAGGACCAGGTCTTGCCCGACTCCCACCACTCCGACTAGGCTAGCCTGGATATTTAAGAACAGTGAAAAGTTTGACCGTATGAAGAAAGCTGCTCCTTGAAATCTATATAGAGGAGTTTCAAGTTTCAAGTTTTATTCGTTCCACATTTAACAAAAATATAGACATACATATAAAAATAAAAATTATACAATACACGTAGTATATATGAGCCAGTCTCAATGGTTCTCAATTCATATAATAGATTAAGTAGAATGTGAGGAACCTATTAAAAAAGCAGTGCTTGTATAGTATAGGTTCCTGGTAGGAGTGATCAGCTTTGTACATTAGTTTTATTACTTCATTATTGTTTCAACTGTTTGATGTGTTACAAAGTTGGATCCAATCCAATCCAGGAATTTATAAAGCGCCAATATCTAGTTGCCTAATCACAGGCGCTGATGCGACTGTAAAACAACCAAAAATGTCTGTTCATGATTCTAACTCGGAGAGACAAAAAAGCAGTGACTAACTGTAGGCAATCTGACATAGGTATGTCTTTAGTTGAGTTCTGAAAATGAATAACTGGTGACAAGAGCAAAGGAATTGGGGAAGACCATTCCACAATCTCGATGCACAGGCAGTAAATGATCGATCACCTAGAACCATGGATCATTTTCTTCTTCTTTTTGGTTACACTTAGGTTGAGGAGGGTAAAGTGACCATCTTAGACCCTGAGTTGAAGAAGCAGGTAGCGCTAAGCACAGCTGATCTGAGGTTTGCAGACTTCTTAATCAAACATGTGACAGACAGAAGCGATGTATACCTAGATGGAACAGGTAAATATAGTCCAACCAACTTTAGGGCCACTTGTATAGAAAGACCACCTGTCTACAAAGACCATATTTTGAAGCTAAACTCAGATAATTTCATTCAATGAATGCGCCTGTGAATAGATAATAATAATAATAAGGCCAAAAAAGGAAGCGGGCGGGGACGCTAAACATGTATATTTTTTTTAATGGCCTAAATAATAATATTTAGCTTATATATAGCGCTTATCACAAATGTCTCTAAACGCTTTGAAAATATGTATAGATGATTGGATTATGATGCTTTTCATGTGATTTATTTAATGTTCATCAATCAATGAATCTTGATGATTGAGATTTGTTTCGACAATATAAATATCTTACTTTTAACAATACAAGGTGAAATAGTTTCAGAACACCACCCCTGTGCCCCGTCTTATAAAGAGTTGAAATTAACTTATTTTGCGATTGATATCAATTGCAACGATGTACTTTTAGAGATAGGAGACTGCAAACTTGCGATTGATTGGAGGACTTGTGATTAATTTGGATCAATCGCAACTCTCTATAAGACTGGGCCCTGGTATTGTCTTAAAGCCTATCTGCACTAGTTAAGCCACGAGGGATTAGACCTTCCTGCAAGGTCACTGGCATGTGATTATCTCATCAAATCAGCTCTCAATTAACCTTTTTTTTAAAGGGACCATGGGGGATCAACGGGTACCGCTTAGGCATTGTTGGCTATATAGAGGGCGCAAGTAGCTACAAGTAGTGCAGTCCCACTTAAGACCTCTACATCCCAACTGGTTCATCTTTTATTCTTTCTTTTGTTAGGCTGGGAAGGAAGTGATGAGTGGATCAGAGCTCAGTTCAAGCTATACCTCCTCTCCCTCGTCTCAACATGCACAAGTATCGGTGAGTAGAATCAATTGCTATCATTAATCAGTAGTGTCTTCCTGTGACTGAAGGTCCTAAATGATAAATGGCTTACGTCTTACTTGTCATTATCAACCAATTGAATGCTAAGCCCAAGATAAGTTGGGCTGAAGTCTATAGTACATGTGTGTGTTATTCCACATATCAAATGATATCCTTTAAAAAAACAGCATAGTAAGCAATGTGCTTATACTCCTTGAGTTTTAAAATAGACAGGACTCGTTGTATGTTCAACACCTTATTCATGAGTTTTTGTTTTCTCATGTGTAACCCGCTTTCTGTCAAAATGTTAAATGCTTTTCTTTCCTGGGGGGTGTTTCACAAAGACCCAAAGTCAAACTTAACTCAAAGTTAGACTTAAACGTTATGGAGAGCCATTTGTACCCTTCAAATAAAATATATTCCCAATCAAAAATTCAAGTCTTTTAGACTTTTCATAAATTCCACATCAAGAACATGAAATAACATTGATAATAGAAAATATGAGTGATTTGAATCAACATTTTATGCCTTTTAAAATAACTTTTACAAAATATTTTCATGAATTCCAACGGCTTTGCATAATTGTTAAGTCCAACTTTGAGATACGTTAAACTTAGGATCTTTGTGAAACACTCCCCTGTTGAAAAAGGTCGACTGTGTTCTTACTGTAGCCACAGGAGGGCAGCATAGTAACAATACAAAGTTCTTGAAAAATATACAATTGTAATCATACAGCACTTATTTTGCTCAAACTGAGCCCTTTTTCACGTTATATATTTCAATTACAATTTTTTTATTTATATGTTTTAGTGCTTCAATTAAACATCTAACTACCCTATATACTTTTACAAAACTCAGAATGCTGATAGATAATATACATAAAAATGAACAAAGAATTGAGTCAGTGAAATCATCATAGAAGTATCAGTGTTGGGGAGAGATTTTTTTTTTCCACTTCTGTTTTAATAGCAACTAAAAGTTTGTTTTTACGAAATGCAATAAGATTTGTTGCTTTTTCCAGAAAACAATTCCGGCTTGCTGGCTTGTTTGAATTGGTAAGAACTTGATTAATTGTTTGTGATAGCATTTTTCTGTATTTTTCTGTTTATCCCTGGCATTACATTTCCATACAGGTACCTACACAGTGACTGAAATAGGAGATTTTAATGAGAGCTTCGTGCAAGCATGGAAAACAACACATAACTTCAGGATGTGGAATAGTAAAGTCCATCCAGGAATCGATCAAATACATACCGGGTGAGATCTTGTTACTCTAATAATAATGATACTTCGAGGGGTCAGAGACACAAAGACATAACTCTGTTTTGGCCATTTTGAGAACAAGTGATTTATGTGTCACTGAGCACTTAGGCCTTAAGGAGTTAAGTCTATGTTTCACTAGCCATTGACTTCAATGGGGTGTGTTGGTTGGAGTGAAGTCTTTGTGTTTCCTGGAAAGCCCACATTTTTCTGAACATTTTGATATCAAATAATCATTTTGGCAAAATATGGAGTTTCGTCTTTGTGTCACTGAATCTTCAATATGAGATTTGTAAGGCGCCAAATCCACTTGAAATCAAATGCTCAAGCACTTGTGAAAAGTGAAACAAAAAGAAATTAAACAGGAGATCACGTAAAGGTATCTGCATGCTTTTACGTGATCTCCTGTATGTGATCTCAAAAAGGAATAAAATGGGAAAAAAGCGTCTGTAAATAAACAAAGGAATAGAAGTAAGATGATCATCCAAAAATAACAGAACAGTTAATGATATGCTAAATTGAATAGATGCGTTTTAAAATTTATCTGCACTAGTTTATAGGAGGGATTAGACCACCCTGCAATGTCACAAGACAGGTGGTTATCTCCTCAACTCAGCTCTCAATTAACATTTATAAGAAAAAAAGAGGATCATGAGGGACCAATGGTCACCGATTAGGCATTTTTTTTTTATAGGGAGCAAGTAGCTACAAGTAGGACAGTGTGGCTTTAAGATAATTTGTAAACACTTCAGCTGATCTGCTGTTATAAATCTCACAGGTGAAAGCATTCTACATGAAAAGCCCTGCATGAGCAAACATTCTTTCCCCCCACTTAGTATTAAGCTTAGGAAGAACAAGAAATCAGGAGTATGGGGAGCATTAAGATCTTGACGGAATGTAATGATTTATCAAAATAACATTGTACTGTGGAACAGAGTAATGGACAAGATGAAATAGAAGCACAAGAATTTTGAAAATATTGCGTTCATTCATGGGCAACCAATGGAGTGCTTTGAGAACTGGTGTGATTTGATTCATAACAAAGCTATAACACTGTGTAAAATGATTATGAGTTAATCCCCTTCTGAAGATATGATCCCAAGCGATGAACTGACGATTAAAAGTACCATATTTGCCGGCGTAAAGGCCGCAGTATTTTTGGAAGAGAAAATATCAAAAAGTCGGGGTGCGGCCTTTATGACGAAACAGAAAAAAAAAGAAAATAAGTCAAAACCAGCACGAAATCGTTCTTTATGGGACTAGATCTACGAACGGTACAATAACTATACATTTCCACACATCTTACCGACAATTTTATCTTGCATTGTTGACATGAAGACGAAAATAAACTTCCAAAAACAACATCTGCCGATAGATTTTGATCTAAGCTCATGCCAATGCATTGCAAAAGTAAAAGAAGGGCCCGTTTAACGGAGCCGTCGCGAAGCATCCAACACGCGAAGTCACCATTTTCAATCCATTTCAATGACTACATCACAGAAAAAAGCAGTGTATGGTATCAGCGTGGGATGGCCGAGCGGTTTAAGGCGGTGATCTTAGTCACATTAACATTTGTACGCAAGAGATAGAATCCCGACTTTGGCAAAAGAAAAGATTGTTTTTGTTTTTTTTTTTTTTTTTTAATGTCAAAATCGGGGGTGCGGCTTATATGGCGCTGCGGCCTTATCGCCGGCAAATACGATAAGCCATATGCTGAAACTCTTAATACCATCTCCCTGTGAATTTTTCATTGTTTTATAATAATTCTAATAATATTTACCATTTATTGTTCTTGTCAATTCAGGCATCCTTTTCATGGACACCTCGGTGTAAGTGATATGAAGATAAGACTGTCAAGGTGAGTTTTTTTTCTTTCTTAAAAATATATTGGATGAACTTTATATACAGTCTTGTTTCCAAATGTGGTACTTTTTGAGTGAGGTTAAGGCCATGTTATGTGATGAAATTATCATCATCATTTATTAAAGTCAGCATTTTCCCTGTTTTGAGGGGTTACAGACTTTCCTGCCATAATGACACCCCCTCTCTCCAGTTATTCTTGTCTCGAGCATCCTCCTCATTTAGACCAACCTCACTGTTTCTTTCTTCACCATATCTTGCCATGGAATCTTTGGTCTTCCTTTAACTCTTACACCATCCACTTCCATGATTTTCACAGGTTCATCATCTTCCCTTCCCAACACGTATCCCATCCATCTCAATTCACTTCTCTTTACCACAGTTTCTTCCTGACCCAACCTTTCCATGAGTTCACCCGTGTTGTTTATATAGGAAAGAAAAATATTAATGTTTGAAAAAGCTGTGGTGACATGTTGTCAAAGACATGATGTGTGCGAGAACAGTTGTGATGTCATGCGTTGGTTGAGACATAAAATACTACATGATCGAAGCATATTGTCACAATTTCCAATATTTAGAGTCATTGTGCATTATACGATATTGTGACATTACCAGTCGGCCCGTTGCAACATGGGTTTCCCCTCCGCGTTAGGCATGTAGGTCTCTGCAGATGTTTGGATATTTGCCAAAGATATGATGGAATAAAAGTTGAGAGTTCTTGACATTTTAGATGATATTATATTTGTAGTATTGTGAGGAGCAGTTTTACAAAACCTTGTCAAATCTTCAGTGCTGTGCCTGTTTTCTTTCTTTCTTCCTCTCTTCCTCTTTCTCTCTTTTTCTTTACCTCTGTTACTCTCCAAATACATTCGTTACTGACGTTTCTTCCCCCTCTCTCACCTCCCTGTATCTCCCCTCCCCCCCCCCTCCCTCCTCCCCCCCCCTCTCTCTCTCTCTCTCCCCTTTTCTCTGTCTGTCCCTCTCTCTCTCTCTCCCTCCCTCCCTCCCTCCCTCCCCCTCCCTCCCTCCCTCCCCCTCCCTCCCTCCCTCCCTCTCTCTCCATGTCCCCCCCTGTCTCACCATATCACTCTCTCTGTTTCAATCATTTTTTTACCCATAGCGTGATGCAGACGACCGACCGGGGAAAGAGACTGAACAGCGCCATCAACCGCACAGGAGTTGCCGTGATGCAAACAGGGAAGGTCGTCGGGGAGGTCCTGACGACAGCCAAAACAGCCGTATCTTCGTGGCTGTACGGGCTTGCCGGCGAATGGAAGGAGGAGGGGGGAGAGGATGAAACAAACGCCGAGGTGAAATGAAAAGACGTACCATGTACCAAAACGCCTGAGCTGAAAGTGTTGACTGATTTGGGCTGGAGGTTATATATAGAAAATATGCCCTTTACCTAAATCAACTGGTATTTCACCTAGATAACTGACTGTTTAAAAATGAAAACAACATTTGCTGTTTTGCTATTCTGTTCTATTAAAAAACACAATGACAGAATGCAACTATTTAATAAGCTTTGCTTAAAGGTACTATGTCCCTTTTGCAGCCAACCTCAAATTCTGTAGAACTTTGCAGAAATTATGAATATATCATGTATGTCCTATCTGTGAAATTTAAACGTTAGCAGTGTCCTAATATTCAAATTATGCAAGGAAACCTTTTTACTTGCTAGACTTTACTGTCAGACACTATTGAGTGACTGACTGGCTTTTTTTCTTCTTTGGTAATAACATACATAAAATGAGGTGTAAAGGGTACATGAGCATTTGTCTACATCAATAACCCACTTCTTGTGATGGTCAAAATTAAACTGATTGAACCTTTGCGCAGCATAAAACGTATGACCATTTGGTACAATGGTCTGAAAATCAAGACTATTACTTATTGGCTCTATAGCTCCTAAGTTGATTTGCAACTAGTAGTCGTTATTTTCCCACTTGAAGACATTTTCAAGCCCCACATTTTTTAGGGAAGTTCAAAATTAGTATTATCTTTCAAATGCCGTTGGAATTTAACCTTTTCATTTTTTTGGCCTGCAAATGGGACATAGTACCTTTAAAGACATAGTTTAACAATGTTTCCAATTTTACAAATCTGAGATGCATGGCCCCACGTGTCTGTGTCTGTTCAGACAGTGTTCAGTGTCTGTGATATGGTGTGGTATTGGAGCCCTAAACAAATTGCGCTTCAAAATGATCATGAAGTGCTTAAAAAAGTAAAAATCTTTGAGTGACCGGTTTTACCATACTCTTTTTCCCCTAATTTTTGAATTCCAATCATAAATATCAGACAAGCGATCGGCATGTGAAAGTCATGGGATTTCTGACTGACCTAAAGGTTTATAATTATGATTGCAGCATGAGCTAAATCCAGGATTTAAAACCTGAAATCATGAAACTTGTTTTTTCTTACCAGTTATCAGCGCTGCTTTAAAACCTAGATAGTACTCCATTTTTTACCATGATGAATGTACAGACACTGTGAATATTCATGAGATATTACTATGTGTATATGTTTGAAATTTGTTATACATGTTCATGTACAAAGATGTATTTAATTTCTACTTTCTGTGTTTGATTGTAGAAAAGAGTTACATTCGGAATATAGTCATGAATATTTTTGTAACATGACGATGATGTGATAGTCAAAAGTAATTTGTCTTTCAAATTCCTGAAAATATATGTGTCTTTAATGGTCATATAATTTAGTGTCACTACTTTTTACATTACAAATTTTCAATAGCTTATAAAGACTCCTGAGTATTGTTATGTCATTAAGAGTTATGCTTCATATTATAAATGAAATCAGAGGTTATATATAAATGTATATAAAGTGTTTATATACTTAAAAATTCAAATTTATAACAGTCAGTATAATATGTCATCGTTTGTATATGATACAAATACAAAGTGTTTACTGTCATGAATCTGTTGAAAGTATTTTTCTGATGTTGGTCTAAGATAAAATCAACATTCAGTTTTTTCTTCAGTAGCTTAGAATACTATAAATGGGCAACAAAGGTTTGAGCAGGCTGGACCAATAAAATTTCCACTTTCAATGCTCTATTCTTCCAGATTTTAGAACCCCTTATTATTCCAAGTATTGATATGAAGGTACCTTTATCTCTAAATTGTAACAATGTTATCTGATACTTGTTTAACAATGTTTCCAGTTTTACAAATCTGAGATGCATGGCCCTACGTGTTATCAGTGTCTGTGCTATGGTGTAATGTTGAAGCCCTAATTGCGCTTCAAAATGATCATGAAGTGCCTCAAAAAATAAAAATCTTTAAGTGACCGGTTTACCGTACTCATTTTCCCCAATAGACTGTAGTGTCATAAATTTGAAATTTCGGATTCCAATCATAAATATCTTGATAATCAGACAAGCGAGCAGCTTGTAAAAGTCATGGGAATCCTGATTGACCTAAAGGTTTATAATTAGGATTGCAGCTTGAGCTAAATCCAGGATTTTTGTTTAGAATCTGAGACAAAGATATGTACCAATCCCTTTAAAATATAGCCTTAAGAAGGGAAATTTGAAGCCCTGGAGAAGCCGCCGGTAAGAGTTAGTTTTCAGTAATGTAGGATTGTGTTGGTATTCTGGGGGGCGTTTCACAAAACGTATCATCAGTGACAAATGACAGTTTTTGTTTTAAGCTACTGAATTCCTTGCTTCTGATTGTTTATCAGCAGATTTGCAACTGATTTGAGTAATTTGTCATTGAAAAAAGCTTTGTGAAACGGGCCCCTGAGCTGGTGAGCTCCTGTGTATTGTCAGAATTGATGACATCATAATCTCCTTCTCAACGGGATTAATACAGTTCACCATCTGGTGTATTCTCGTACTAGTTTGGTAGGTCAGGGCCCCATCTTACAAAGAGTTGTTATCAATCGCAACTATGTACATAAGAGATAGGAGACTGCAAACTTGTGATTGATTGAAGGACTTACGATTGATTTGGATCAAACGTAACTCTTTGTAACTCTTTGATGTATATATGTACGTCAAAGAGCCATATAACAAACCTTATTTATACCTGTAATATTTATGTACTAAGAAGAAAAAAACTAAGTTTCTTTGTATTCTTTTTAATAAATGCAGTACGTTTTTCTGTGCAAAGTGCCAAAGTTGGATGTATTAAACAGATGGTGTTTATGAATACTTTGAGTAAAAAGATATTATCAAATGTCGTTATGACTCTCAGCAGACGATATTTTCTTTCTTGGTATTCTCTCCTTGGTGTATCTTGTAGAGGTGTCTTGGTCGAGTGGTTTGAGGACTTGATAGGAAATGCAAAGGTCATGGGTTCAATCCCAAACACGGCAGTAATGCCCTTTAGCAAGGCTTTAATCTTTATTCGCCACTCCATACCCAGTAGAGAAATGGGGACCTAGTAGGACGACCAAAGTCTTTGTGATAGTAATTGCCATATTTAAGCAATGCTCCCCAGGGAGTGGAGATGGTGCAGACTGTGAATTTGATGACTGGGGTAATATTAATATCTGTAAAGTGCTTAGAGATGGTATTCTGGTTATGTGCTACAGTGAATATAACTACAAATTTATTCATTTTTTTAAATAGATGTTCTGTTTGGATGTTTCTATCGCATTATGATACAAACTACTTGGGGCGTTTCACGAAACTTGTCATCGGTGACAAATGACAGTTTTTGTTATCAGCTACTGAAATCCTTGCTTCTGATTGGTTATCAGCAGATTTGTCACTGATTTTTGTCATTTGTCATTGAAAAAAGGCTTTGTGAAATGGGCCCCTGATGAGGATTTTATGCATATTGGTCTGTGTATTAGTAAATATGAGTGTATATTTCTTCATCCTTTAATGTATACATATGTTATTGGTTATGTGAGAGAAAAAGTAACAAAACTTTCATAAGTATTCTTTTGTTTACCGGTAATGTACAGTTGTGTATATGTTTTTAAAGCTTTTCTTATATTTGTACATCACCAGAGTTATTTAGTCTATTCACTATCGTGTGCAATTTTGTGTTATTAATAGACAAATCACAAATTCATATTACTTCCAGAATGTAGAATTAACAAGTAGATTGTACACACACATCCACTTTTATCAACTGTGTTATGCAATATCCTTTCCATTATTGTTTGAATGTTTTTGCTTTATTATTTGTCTATACTCCTTAGAGTTTTTTTATTAGAAAGGTTAAATGTAGAATTATCTCCTATGAACATGTAGAAGCCATGATTAGCTTAATTGTTTCTTTTGGATATGCATGTAGCACATAGATAGATTTTTTGTCTACAAAGGTTTTTTTCTTCTATTAACACTACCTTTACATGATCTGACTCCCAACTAAAAAAAATGAAGAACTTGCAAAGAAAAAGAAAAGCAGATAAAGAAATCTTGATGATATGGCTAGATCAAAGTAGCAAGTTTGTGTAAGCCTTTTGATTGGCCAAAGAGGATAGAGAGGTCTCCAAGTTTGAACCAATCATGCACATTGTCAGGTGATTGGCAGGTGATTTGGTGTCTTTCCAAGTTTGTGTCACACCCTCCCTCCATTTATGTTTCAAATGTTGTACTGCATGAACCCTGAGTTTGATATGAGAGAATAAAATCGTTTGAATATGGTGATTGCATTGATTTATCATTGATTTACCATTGATTTGTCATTGATTTACCATTGATTTGTCATTGATTTGTCATTGATTTATCATTGATTTGTCATTGATTTATCATTGATTTGTCATTGATTTATCATTGATTTGTCATTGATTTATCATTGATTTCATTTGTCATCAATTTATCATTGATTTATCATTGAATCCATAAGAATTGTGATCCAGAACATTATGAGTAGAAGAAGCAAAAAAGCTCTGTCTGATCTGTTCTAATGTCAGTTGCGTTATATAATCAGACAAAGCTGACATGTTCTTCATTCAAGTTAATGATCTATTTAGTCATGTCAAAATGTAAAATATAGCACCTTTGTTTTTGGTTTAATTTATTAAAAAAAGAAGTGCATATCATCAAATTAGTCAAGTTCTAATAGTTTGTCTTCCTCATGTACTGTAGTTTATTAAGTGCAATAAATTATGTTATAGCTATGGTTTTCAGCAAACTATAATTGTGTAGACTTCTCTTTTTTTCCAAGGCATGTAGGCCTAGTATATGTTTTACTTGAAGTGAAAAAGTTAACTTTTCTATAATGGTTGCTGTTGTAACTGTATTTGATGGGGAGGGTGGGTCTCAAAGGGCTTTGCAGATTTTAACTCGACCCCACCCCTACAAAAAAATAATGGTGGAGGGGGGGGGGGGACTATCTACGCTTAAACCTTTAATCCCTTCAGCCTTTTCTCTCTTTTTTAATTTTTCCATTTTCCTTCTTTCTTTGCCATAAATAGGGGAGGGTACCTGTGTTCCTTGTCCCCCCCCCCCCCCCCGAATCCTTGCATGCAAGAGGCTTTATCAAAGTACTCCACCTAAATTTTGATAGTAGATCTTAATTGTCAATAAATTCATGAAACAAACGATGTGAAACCTAGAAAAGTCCAATTATGGCCGGGCTGGGAAGAGGATGCATTTTTGTTATATGCATGCCGCTTTAAAGGTAAAGACCAGTAATGGTCATGCGATTGCATTGTGAAAGAAACGTTGTGGAATCGATCAGAAAAGGTCGATCATCTAGCATCTAGCATCTGCAAGGTTCTGGAATCATCAAAATGATAAGAAATTTGGCTCATTCTTCGTAAAGTTACAAGCACTATACACAGAAAGATGTATATGGGACTACCCTATCTCTCTCACCAGACCATGAGAGAAATAAATTTACCAAATATATGAATTAGTAGGCGGTTTCCCGGCAAATTTTTTATCATCATGTATTAGTCAAAACATATTCTTTCACATGATTGGTAATGAGAGCTTCCATTTCATTTTTTGAAATTGGGGCGTTGCCAATACTGGTCTTTACCTTTAAGGAAAAATGGGGTGATGGTGTAGAAGGGCCATTTCTGAGCAGACAGACGGGGAAAAGAGAGGGGGAGAGAAAAATGGAGAGAGAGTGAGAAATAAATAAAGAAAGTGAGGAGAGAGATCGAGATAGAGACTGAGGGGAGAGAGATAGAGACGGGATAGAGACTGAGGGGAGAGAGAGATGGAGAGAGAGTGAGAAAGAAAGAAATAATTTAAGTAAGGTGAGAGAGAGAGAGAGATCGAGATTGAGACTGACGAGAGAGAGAAAGAGAGAGAGAGAGGGAGGGAGGGAGGGGGGGGGGGGGGGGGGGGGGTCCATTTATTTACCATTTGACGTGACAGCTGTTCCACAAATCCTGTGCATGTTATCAAGCTTTGCCTTTCACAGCTCGATGCGTGAAGAACATCTCGCGATCGCAGGGTCGTGGAAATTAGTCTGCTTTTGAAACCATAATTCTTGTGAAAGAGCAATCATATCATCGAATTTACATTGTTGATCATTTTTTAAAGTCTTCCTTATTTTTGTTCCATTATTATAATTAAATTATAATGTAAATTTGAGTTTAAAGTCATATAAATTTAGTTTCACGTCAACTGGTTGCTGCAGATTACAACTAAAGGTTTCCGAATCGAGACTTGTAATAAAATGTACCTGGCGTTTTCTAGGCTTTACTCATGACTTTGCTAGTAAATATTAATTTATTTCCATACAAAATATGACAATTTTTTTTAAAAATCTGAAGCATATAACTTTTAGTTATTAATTTTCAAGAAAAATGTCAGCATTTGCTACAATTTATTTATTTCTTGCTGAAAAAACGAATAACTTCAATCAATACTTAATATATCAATAATTCTTAGCGTTGTCACTAGACTATACAAAAACGCACATGGAAAACTACCGGCTTATTTCTAGCACGTTTCAAAACATGTCAAATTGGTCACTTGCGAATTGCATGCTGAGAACAGAGCATCTCTTATCATTTTTACCACTTTTACTCGACGTTTCTACTCAACAAAGATGGCATTCAGCTTAAAAAAAGTTTTAATCAGTGACAGTGTGTCACCACGATGCGCGGAAATCTTGAGGGAAAATGGAATTGAAGTCGAACACAACACAAAACTGAGCAAAGAGGAATTGTTGGCCGAAATCCCGGTGAGTTTCTGCCGGATAGCGACCCCGCGGAGACGGCGTGATAGCACTCGGCTGTTTGCGTGATCAGCTGGCTGGTATTGCACTGGTGCATATTGCATGCCCTGCTTGCACATGATTAAAGGACAGACTAACTTTTTAGAGTCAGACATTGACCTTTATCTAAATATTAATCAATATATACTTGATTTTCTCTATATTTATTGTTTTCATAATTGATGTCATCAAATAATCAGACATTGATCTGTTGATTGAGAGAAGCCAAGGCTTCAAAGTTCAAGGCCAAGCCTCAAAGCCAGGCCATTAATTAAGGGCAAGGCTGTCCTCATGGTCCTGTTCTTTCTCTTTTCAGTTTCATTCAAATCATGTCTGACTAATGCAAATTAATCATCTGTTATTATTAAGCTATGTTTTCCATGTGTGTGTGTAGGCTAATTGGATTTATTTTACAGACGTGTATCGATCAGATAGTCTAGTAAGAGAGTAGATCTAAGACAGATTTACGTATGACGGTATGGTGATGCTACTTTCTAGGTTAGTCCCCATAGTATGGGATTCGACCTAGTTTAACGTCACCATCCAAAAGACGCGACTCAGTTTCTATTTGTAAGCTTGCATACAAAAACAATTTAAATGATAAAAAAAAAAAAAAAAAAAAAAAATTTGAACCAGCCGTTGAAAAAACAAGATACCGGCTTGTTTATATGACCCAATGGCAATGGCTTTGATTTTTTTTTTGGAGGGGGTATATGGTCTATGGATGACAATGTATTGTTTAATTTTTTTTTTTTCTATTTTTTTTCTCCAACATAGACTCTAGAAATAATCCGTTTAATGGTCCCTTTTAAGGAAATTATGGGTCAAAATCGACATCCATGTTGAAAATCTTGCAAGCCGTGTTAAACTCTCGCTGCCGGAGTCATCTAAATCAATCTCATCCCTTCTAGTCTACGCCGAAGGCAAAATGATTATAAAGGAAAAACTGTGCGCCATCTACACGTTCGTAATGGCGTTATCACAGTTTTTCCTTCATAATCATTTTGCCTTCGGCGTAGACTACAAGGGATGAGATTGATTTAGATGACTCCGGCAGCGCGAGAGTTTAACACGGCTTTCAAGATTTTCAACATGGATGTCGATTTAACCCATAATTTCCTTAAAAGGGACCATTAAACGGATTATTTCAGTCAAGTTGGTAAGTGGAACTGAATTATTATAGCCTAGGCCTAATTTACAATATAACATGCATGAGGTAAAATGACATTTTGGGGGATTTTGGGGGCAAAACGCTACGACCTGAAATGGCCGTGGCGTTATCAAGGGAATGTGTATAGACGGTTTCCGTCTCTAAAGAGAGAGCCGGCCGACCCTACCCCACGAAAGAGACGGAAAATTCGGTCTAGACCTAGTCTAGATCTAGCTCTAATTCAAGTAATTTCTTGAAACATTCCCAACTAAAAAAAAATTAACATTTCAAACAACTTTTACCACCATAACCAATAGATTAATATAAAGGGTCTAAACTCTAATATGTCTACCTCTATCCACTTAATTATTGATTAAGTATATTTCTTTGTAATGGACGTAATTGGTCCACCTGTCTTATTGAATGTGTCTGAATTTCCTTCAGAAATATGATGGTCTCATCGTCCGTTCAGCTACCAAGGTGACGGCTGATGTCATCAAAGCAGGCACCAACCTGAAGATCATCGGTAGGGCTGGCACTGGGGTCGACAACATCGACATCAAGGCTGCCACGCGTCAAGGAGTGATTGTCATGAAGTAAGATGATAATCCATTGCTGCTAACCAATGGGGAGTGTTTCACAAAGACGAAGATCGACTTAAGTTTGGCTCAAACTATGACGGGCCGTTCATGCCACTAGTATCTCCAACTATTCCTGGCTTTGATTTCTAAAGGGACTTGCAAATCGTGGTCTACAGAATTTACATTTTTTGATATAAAATTGAAGTAAAAAATATATCTAAAGATCATCATTTTGGTTTTTTTTTTCCCTCTAACTTTACATCTGGTTCAAGACTTTCTAAGGGCATAAATCGCATACCCTAGTATTTAGTCAAAGTCCAAAATACAACTTAAGTTTACAATGTAAGTAACTTTTTTTCTTCAACAATGAACTATTGAAAATGTGAATTCTGTAGATTTGTTACGTTCTTTGAGAGACCAATGGTGAGAGCAGCCAGTGGCATGATCATGAATGGCCTGCCATAGTTCATGTCAAACTTAAGTCGATCTTAGTCTTTGTGAAACACTAATGTTTTGGAGGAATGATTACTATTTTCAACCTTTAAACAGATTAAACTACATATAATTACTCATTTTAAAGGGGAAGTCCACCCTGATATTAAATTGGTGTAATTAATAAGCAGAAAAGGGAGAGGAACAGGTCAGTGAGAATTTGAGCAAAATCTGATCAAAAATAAGTCAATTAATAAGAAAAATAATTTATATAAAGATTTTCGAAAATATTCTGGACCATTAAAAACTAAAAGAAAAAAAGAAGAGAAATATAAAAAATATAAAAATTCACTGATTAAAATCATTCGCTCTGTTAAAAAGGAACACTATCATAAAAGATTTGATATCCTCAAAGGCAACATGAAAAAAACATGGAAAGAAATTAATCATATTTTAGGGAAAAACTCTCATGCTTCTCTACCAACAAAAATGTACTATAGGAATGAATGTATTGAAAACAATCAAATGAAAGCCATGTATTTCAATAAATATTTTGTTAACATAGGTAAAAATCTTGCCAATGACATTCCTCAATGTCGCACTGATTTTATGAGCTTTTTGGGTAATAACAATGCCAAATCAATGTTTATGAAACCTACTGATATAAATGAAGTATTAAAGATCTGCTCCTCCTTGAAATCAACGTCTTCCTGTGGCTCTGATGACATAATACCATCCATTGCTAAAAAAAGTATACATCAATATGTTTTTCCTCTTTGTCATATATTCAACATGTCTATCGAGTATGGTCAATTTCCTAATGCACTCAAAGCTGCAAAAATTGTTCCAATTTTTAAAAAGGGTGACCGTAAGGATGTTGTTAATTATAGACCTATTTCCGTTTTACCCTTTTTTTCAAAAATATTAGAAAAACTTGTTTTTGAACGTTTATATAATTTTCTGAATTATAATAATATATTGATCTTGCAACAATTTGGTTTTCGTAAAAAATATTCTACATACATGCCTATATTTCATATGTATGATCGTATAATGCAAGAAATAGATAAGGGTAATTTTACTGTTGGTATATTTTTAGATCTCTCAAAGGCATTTGACACCGTTGACCATGACATACTTCTTAAAAAAATGGAACATTATGGAATCAGAGGTCATGCTCTTGATTGGTTTCATGATTATTTATCAAATCGTATGCAATATGTTGTGGTCAACGGTGTCAAATCAGATTTAAGCTGTATATTATACGGAGTTCCGCAAGGGTCTGTTCTCGGCCCGTTATTATTTTTGTTATATATTAATGATTTTATAAATTGTTCTTCAATTCTTAATTTCATACTTTTTGCGGATGACACCAGTATTACTCTTTCTAACTCAAAAATCAGCCCATTAATTCACCTGTTAAATAAGGAACTCCACAATGTTATGACCTGGTTGCAATGCAATAAATTGTCTTTAAATTTTGAAAAAACTAAATATGTTCTTTTTAAAACAAAAAATAAAAAAGCTAGTAATGATATCCCACAAGTCACTATGGATGGCAAGATTATTACCCAAGTATCAAATATTACATTTTTAGGTATCAAAATAAACGAATTTTTATCCTGGAAACCACATATTGATGATCTATGCACTCGCCTATGTAGAACTACTGGTGTCCTCCGCAGACTTAAATTTACTTTACCTAGACATATTATGATTTCATTATATAACACATTGATTCTGCCTCATCTCACTTACTGTTGTATGATTTGGGGGAATACATTTAAAACACACTTAAGTAGACTTTTTATTACTCAGAAAAAAGCAATAAGAACAGTTTGTAATGTACCATTTAATTACCATACAAGCAATTTATTTATTGAATGTAAAACATTAAAGGTCTCTGACCTTGTACTTATGTATACTTATATCTTTATGTATCATTATCATACGAATGCCTTGCCAGATATTTTTAATGATCTTTTTAGCACAAATGCCTCCTATCATTCATATTTCACCCGTCAACACGCAGATCTTCATCAATTTCTTCCCAAAACTACAATTAGTCAAAATTCCTTACGCTGTAATGGAATTAAGTTATGGAATGACCTAGGGCGCGTTCATGCTTGATTTTGAAGGTAGAATGAGCGATCTGAAACGCTCATCGTAAACGCTCATCGTGATCGCAGTTCCACGGTGTAGCTGTTCATGCTTACTTCTCTGGCTCATCCAGGCAATTCTCCTTGTGTGGCCTTGTGTGACCTTCACTGTGCATGCTACGTAGACCCACTAGAGGTCAGTGCGTTGACCCCATTTAAACGCGTTTACAATTGTAAACGCATCTTTTTGTGAGTTTACGATCGGCGTTCGTGATCGCCGTTTTTCGGTGATTCTACAAAAGTGAGCATGAACGCAAGCGTGTTTTAAACTAAACACGTAACAGATGCCTGATTCTGGCCGTCAAAATCAAGCATGAACGCGCCCCTAGACAATGATATTAAACTAAGTAAAACTCTTGATATATTTAAAAAACTCTTAAAAAATGAAATGTTCTTGCAGTACAAAAACCACGCTCAATTAAATAATGAATAACTTGCTCCCCTTGTTTTTTTTTTTTTTTTTTTTTTTTTTTTTTTTTTTTTTTTGTTTGTTTGTTTGTTTGTTTTTTTGTTTTTTTTTTTTTTTTTTTAAATAATATTTTGTATATAAATGTTTTGTAATACTGCAGAGCACCAGCGGGGGGCGCATATAGTGACACAGTGTCGCTTGACGTCGTGTCCTGTGTGCATCCTTTGCTGGTGCTCTGCTGTAAATGTCTTATCCTCATATACATGTAGGTCTTTATAATCTTTTTTTCTTGTTTATATTTGTTTTCCCGTTATTGTTGTTTTTGTAAATTTTCTCGATATATGTGTCATGGTTGGTGCCCCAATCACAAGTTTGTTTTCAAACTTCTCAGGGGCTCCTAACCCCATGTTTTTATATTTTCATGAATTATTATTGTACATGTATCTTTTTATGGTTGAATAAATAAATTGAAATTGAAATTGAAATTGAAAGTTATGAATTTTTAAAGTCGTGATTAATCCAACACAAATTGGCAACTCTGTGACGTATCTTGCAAGATTCGCTCCCATTTCATAAATGTCTATTTTCCCTAAAGAAAGTGTTCAATAATACATGCATGCACCCTGAATACAGTTATTGCAAATATGTTTCTATACAACCTGTGTATGAAACAAATTTATTCCTTCATCAAGACAATAACTGTAAGAAAAAATAAAAGTTTACTTTAAATTTTAAATTAAATTGTTTGATTAAAATTGAATTATTGATGTTGGCCATTTTTATGACCTAAAAAATGTGAATTGAATGTCCTGATTTAATTATTTTTGTGGCATGAAACTGTCATATACATCTAGTAAAGCATATGTGGAAAATCGCTGTGATTTCTTAGTTAATACTGTAGTGTTTAGGGAATTGAATTTTGCATTTTCATGGTTATCTAATTGTAAGTGACTATTTCAATTAACCTTGTGTAAGGTGGTGAACTTCAGTGCGATTAAGATTAGAAAATCACTTACTGGTAAGAACACAAATTAATTGGCCTTCATTTCTATTTGTTTCAGTACACCTGGTGGTAATACCCTAAGTGCTGCTGAACACACATGCGCCATGGTATGCTGTTTATCAAGGTAAGGTGTACTGTCGATATCAAGGTACTACAGTGTGAGTCCAAAAAAAAATGTACACCTAGAAATTGTTAATTATTTTAAGATTCATCTATAAACAGTAAATCATACATCTTATGAAAGATGAGTGTTTTATCCCAAATCATTTGTGTGCGGTATGTGTTCACACTTAGATGAACTTTGTTTAAGAGTGTGCACTATTTATTGTTGATAACAAGTCAAACAAGACAACCTACAGTAGTACTGATAAGCAGGTGTAATTACAGAGGTTAAAAGTTCATTTCATGAAAACTCACATCATAAATTTGAAGGATACTCATAAATGTGTACAGACCCTTTGTCATCTTACATAGGGAATGAGGGATACTTTGCTTTAAGCCTAAACACATTATGTAATGGCAAAAGATAATGCTTTAGTGGATTTCGACATCTTTAGAGGAGCAAAAAAGAAGAAAAAAGCTATGCTTTAGTCTTTAAAAGTGGGCATAGATTCTATCTCTCATAGAATTTGTATGTATTCTTTAAATATGAACTTTTTAATGCATTTGTTGTTTAACATTTCCTCAGAGTGAAATTTGTAAGAAACTTTTCATTTTAGAATGCCTGTGTGAAGTGAAATTATGAATTTCTCTTGTTAACACATTTTGCTTTTTTATAAGCTCCCCGATTTCTTTTCTAGCTGCTTTTTAAAATATTTTTCACTTGTGGAAATGAGAAAAAGTATTAAAAAATGTATTTTTTAATCTATTGTTAGATCACACATAGACAGACATGATGTAGATACAGGGCTAGATAAGAAGATGAGACTGGGAAGTCTGCATACATGTACTGTAGCCATTAAGCAAATATGTTTTCTGATAATTTCGTGTTTTCCATGAAGCAGTTTAATGTTGATTATTCACTTCCATTATCTTCTTTTTACAATCCCTTTTTAACAAAAGCTGTTGTAGAGTCAACAATGGGATGGGATTATTTGTGTTCAATTAGATTTGACAACATTTATGAATGCTGTTACCTCACTATTAAGCTGACTTAAATGATTCTTCAGTATATCCAAAAGGGAAGGCTTTTATAGAACCAACCGGGGGAGGGAAGGGGGAGAAGTGAACAATTTAAGTCTGGAAATCACTTTAAAAGCTCTGAACTAGTGTTAACTAAGTTTTGGAAAAAATCAAGTACATGATGAATAAAATGGTTTGAGGAAATCTCACTGCAATTCAAAGAGGGCTTCTGTGGAAAAATAATAGTTAAGAAGTAGTTTTTCTTTAAAGAACTAATCTTTTTATGTGTGTTGAAACCATTCAATTGAGCTACAATGTATTGCCATTCATTTTGTATGTGAACTTATAAATCCAAGCATTGAAAATACCAATCTGGCTATTTAAAGCCCGTCTGCACTAGTTTGACCAGGGGATTAGACTTCCCTGCAAGGTCACTGACAGGTGGTTATCTCATCAAATCAGCTCTCGATTAACATAAGAAAAAAGGCATCATGGGGGATCAACGGGTCCTACTTAAGCATTGTTGGATGTATAAGAGGGCGCAAGTAGCTATAAGTTGTACAGTGTGGCTTTAAAGAACTACTGTCTGTATGTGTGTTAAAACTGTAGAAGTGAGCTATTGCCCTTCATTTTGTATGTGAACTTATCCAAGCATTGAAAATACAAATCTGGCTATTTAAAACCTGTCTGCACTAATTTGGTTAGGGGGATTAGACCTCCCTGCAAGGTCACTAACAGGTGGTTATCTCATCAAATCAGCTCTCAATTAACATAAGGAAAAGTGGATCATGGGGGACCAACAGGCACCGATTAAGCATTGTTGGATTTATAGAGGGCGCAAGTAGCTATAAGTAGTACAGTGTGGCTTTAAAGAACTACTGTTTGTATGTGTGTTGAAACTGTAAAATTGAGCTACCGTTATTGACTTTCGTTTTGTATGTGAACTTATCCAAGCATCAACAATTGTCGATGCTTGGATAAGTTCACATACAAAATGAAAGTCAATACCGGTAGCTCAATTCTACCAATCTGGCTATTTAAAATGATTTGCAAATGAATTGAAGAATGTTTCTGACTTTCTGTATCTTCTTCCTACAGGAGCTTGCCCCAGGCCCACGCCACGCTCAAGGCGGGCAAGTGGGACAGGAAGGCATTCATGGGGTCAGAACTCTACGGCAAGACGCTTGGCATTGTGGGATTGGGAAGGATCGGACGAGAAGTTGCCCAACGTATGCAGTCCTTTGGGATGACAGTAAGTTCTTTCACCGAGTCAGTTACATTCATGATCAATCAATATTTGATTCATTTGAAATTTGAAAAGAAATCAAACAATTATATTGTAATCATTGATAGTTTTGAGTATTTCTCTTTCATATTTTTGTAAGGAGAATATAACATGTAAATGGATTTTTTGATGGTTTTTTCAGTTATTATTTTGTTGATTTATTTGTGTAATAGTCTATTTGATTAGTGAGTTAGTTAGTTTGTATGTATTTATTTTATTTACTCTTGGTTGGTAATAGGCCTAAACAAAAAGATGTCGTATTGCCCTTTAGGTGCCAAAACATGGGTCGGTTGGTCGGAAATCCTTTTTTTTCAACATTTTTTTCCCCTCCCTCTTTGGGCTGATATATCCCAATGTTGAATGCTTTGATATTTGTTTTCTCTAAAGAACGGTAAAAAAAGAAATTTAAAAAAATGTTTTTTTAAAGTCTATTTCAAGATTTTGGGGTCAGTCGCAAAGGGCAATACAACATCTTTTTTTTATTAGGCCTTATGGTGGTGTTTTGTTTGGGGATTCTTGAGAAGATTTTTATGAAAAACACAAGCTTGTCATTGAATTAATAACGCACACCTGACCTGTATCTGTTTGTTATAGACTATTGGTTTTGACCCCATCGTGCCTGCGGAGGAAGCTAAGGAGTATAACATTGAATGGCAGACTTTGGAGCAGATGTGGCCGAGGTGTGATTACATAACAGTACACACCCCTCTCATACCACAGACCAAGGGTGAGCATATAATGCAGGACTTGACACTAACAGACACCCGGGACACATGGGCAGCCGAAATCTGGGTCTGGACCCCCACATGAAGGGCTTAATAAATTTTAGGCCTGTTTTTATCAGCTCGAGTTTGCCAAATAACCCGCTATTTTAACTATCCCGATCGCAAATTAACCAGTTAATTTGCGTCTTTATCAGCCCGCAGTTGCAATTAGCAGGATATTAGGTCGAGAAGATATCCAGAGAAATCTTGGGTCTTTTTCCTAAAATATTCTACTATTTAGGAAAATTCAGAATAATTTTCGCCTGTCCGAGCTAGTTTGGGATGAGCGTATCGGTCTGGTGAGGATGCAATTTTGAGCTTAGGGGTGAAATCTCGAGTCTGAAACTAGCAGGTTATTTGGCAAACTCGAGGTGATGAAGACGGGCCTTATAAAGACAAAAAACGTTCAGTCCGGACTCCCAACACAAAGGTTAGCACTTAGCCCTGGCATTTGGGACAAAGAAAGTTATAAACAATTTAATCTTTTCAGACTTTTTGGGAGGTCCTTTAAATATTATTGTCCAAGTGTAGTCAGAATGTCTATGGTAGCAGATGAGGGCAAGGCCAAATTAGGTTTCATATCCCTCGAATAACAAGCCAGTTCCTTTGTGTTCTAATCAAACTGACCTCAAAACAGCTAACAAAAGAGAAACAAAAGAAAGAATTGAAAGATGACACGTTACAAAACCTGTATGATATATGTTGGAACTCGATCTTTCAATTTTTATTAAGTTTTTGTTCATGTATTTACCAAATTACCTGATGATAAAAGAATTCTGATTTTCTGTAATCCTGGTCATCTTTGGAATGCATTTTCCATTATACTAATGCAATATTAGCTAAAATATCTACAGGTAAAGGCAATCTGAGATGCACCCAAAGTTATTTGTTACACATAATGTCACCATAAATTCCATGTTTATAAAAAAGGTTATGGATAGTTTTGTTTGTTCATTCATTTTAGTAGTACACTGTAGATCAATTGCTACTATGCAGATATATTGTATGATGCACTTTTTCTTTGTTTTATGTATTCATCTGCTACCTAATTTGTAGATTGTGTTGTGTCAATTTTCTTTTCTTTCTTTTTTTTAAAAATAATATTTAAAAAAAAAAAATAATAATATCATCATTCAATATCGTTTGTATACGACAGGTCTTCTTGGGGATGCGTCGTTCAAGCTTTGCAAGCCGGGTGTGAAGGTTGTCAATGTAGCTCGTGGTGGGATCATTGATGAGGAAGGCCTGGTCAGAGCTCTTGATGCTGGGCAGTGTGGTGGTGCTGCCCTCGATGTCTTCGTACAGGTAAGTCCGATCTGGGAGATTGCCCTTTCAGTTGCGCCGCACCACCAAAGTGTTGGAATAACCTACCACTAAGCGTACTTGTTAAAAATAAGAGGCTTTTCTTATGTCTAGTGGTGTCTTGATGCTGGGCAGTGTGGTGGTGCTGCCCTCGATGTCTTCGTACAGGTAAGTCTGATCGATCTGGGAGATTGCCCTTTCAGTTGTGCTGCACCACCAAATCTTTGGGAATAACCTACCACTAGACAAAAGAAAAGCCTCTTATTTTTAACAAGTCCACTTAAAAGGATGCATTTCAAATAAGTATAAGGTAATTTGTGTGAATTGCAGATACTGACCGTTTTATTTTTTTTGGCCATTTTTCTTTGTCAGCGTTTCATTTTCCTTATTACATAAAGACTTAAAGGTATCGTTTAACAATGTTAAATCTGAAATGCACGGCCCTGCGTGTTATCAGTGTCTGTGATATGGTGTGATATTGAAATCCTACTAAAAGTTCGCTTCAAAATGATCATAAAGTGCCTCAAAAATAAAAACCTCTGAGTGACTGGTTTTTCCATACTCATTTTCCCCAATAGACTGTAGTGTTATGAAAACCATTAGGAAAACGCAAAATTTGATATTGATTTCCACTCATAAATATCTTGATAATCAGACAGGCTTGTAAAAGTCATGGGGTTCCCGACTGACCTAAAGGTTTATGATTATCATTGCAGCATGAGCTCAATCCAGGATTTTGTTGCAGAATCTGAGGCAATGTTACTTTAATATGAAATGAATTGAACGTAACATATTTGTCTGCATCTCTGACTTGTGTTACAGGAACCCCCAACGTACACCGCCCTCATCCAGCACCCTAAGGTGATCGTCACCCCTCATCTTGGCGCAAGTACTGTTGAAGCGCAAGAAAGAGTAGCCTGCGAGATCGCTGAGCAGTTTGTGGATGGTGTCAACGGAAAGTCGCTGTTTGGCGCTGTAAGTACAGCATAGGATGTTATTCAAAATGTGTTTGGGGGGGGGGGGGGGGGTGGTTTAAAAACAATTGACCCAGGATGTGGTCAATGGAAAGTCACTGTTTGGTGCTGTAAGTACAGAAATGGATGTTATTCAAAACATTTTTTTGAGGACAGTTTCAAAACAATTGACCCAGGGTGATGTCAAGAGTACTTAGATGCCTTGAGTCCATAGAAGGGTATCTACAGTCTCAAATTCACTTGGATACTGTAATAGGGCTTATGGCCCATCTTTCTAGAAGTAGATTTATTTCACCTATTCTTAAGTCACTAGTGAAAAGGGACTAGTATTCTGTGAGTTTACTACTGCTGTGAGTATACTGAGGGTGGGTATTGAATGTTTGAGAAGTTCAAAGTATTGCTCCAATGTAATCTTGACAGTGAGATATGCCTTGAGATAAAGAAGGGTATCTACAGTCTCAAATTCACTTGGATGCTTTATCAGGGCCTATCATCCAACTTCCTAGAAGTAGATTTATTCAATCTATTCTTAAAGGTAAAGACCAGTAATGGTCATGCGATTGCATTGTGAAAGAAACGTTGTGGAATCGATCAGAAAAGGTTGATCATCTAGCATCTAGCATCTGCAAGGTTCTGGAATCATCAAAACGATACTAAGAAATTTGGCCCATTCTTCGTAAAGTTACAAGCACTATACACAGAAAGATGTATATGGGACTATCCTATATCTCTCACACGACCATGAGAGAAACAAATTTACCAAATATATGAATTAGTAGGCGGTTTCCCAGCAATTTTTTTATCATGTATTAGGCGCCACGGATTTATTCAACTGGCATTCGGAATGCATGTAGAATGCATGTAGAATGTCCTATTCAGAATCTATTGTTCGTTAATCCACATTCCAGAATGTACCTAGAATGTAGCTAGAATGCGGTAATTAACATCTTAATTGGCGCATTCTGGGTACATTCTGGAATGTCCCATGAATAGGCCATCCGAACAAAGGCGATGCTCCATGAATAGGCCATCCGAACAAAGGCGATATCGATCGGCAGCGACTACCTTCTTGATATTGCGTGCCGGAATAGTTTCGATATAGAATGAACCATAAGAATTGTTTGAAATCAACAGATATTTAATTGGTTTCGCTTCTGTCTCTCCCGCGATCGGTTGCATTTATGGACTTACTTTTATTTCTTTCCGACGGCTAACCGGTAACATCAGTGATATTTAATTGTTTTCGCTTGTAGCTCTCTCTCTCTCACCATTTATTTTTCAAGCGTCGGTGATATTGTATTTGATTTTCTTTCTTTTCTTCAGCTTATTAAAGATGGTGAAAAGAGTAGAAAAAGATTGAGAAAGAATGAAGACAGATTTATTATGACATTCCCGCCAGACCGCCACAAATATGTTCTGAGTCGGCGCTCTCAGAACAAAGGCGCGTTACAGTGTCAAATATACGCGGTGTTTTGAAACGTTGGTGTTGATTGAGATGATGCCTCATTAAAGATGGTAAAAAGAGTAGAAGAAAGATTGAGAAAGAATGAAGAAAATATTTTGCATGAAAATGCGGATGAATCTGAATGATCAAAATGAGAGGAAGAAAGAGGATGCAAGAGATGGTGGGTGTTGAAAGATCTGAGGACTAATGAAATGATACATTTAGATAAAAAGCGAGAGTGGATATTTATGGTTACCATCTTATTTTTAAACTTTTTTTATTGGCAGGGATGGGGGTCCGTTTTTGTTTTGTTTTTTTGGCCAGGGAGGAAGCAGCCTTGCCCCGTTGCCCCCCCCCCCCCCCTCCATGCGTCTGCGCCTGAAGAAAAGCACATGCGAATAATCTTATTTCCAAACCGAGACGCACATTATTTTGTTTGTGGTCTGTGCTTTTATGTTGCGTATAATTTGTTTGTTTAGCGCACATTATCCTACTTTACCCCCCACCCCCCCCCCCCCTTTTTTTTTTTTACATCACCTACTTTATCAAACCACTCTAATTTTTTAATTCCATCTCTTAGAAATAATGTTTTTTTTTTTTTTTTTTTTATCTTTAATTATAAATAAAACTTACTTCATATTTCTTTACGAAATTTCATAAAAATTGTAGAGGGTGTGATTATTTATTCCAAAACAAATAAAGAGAAGGTCATATATAGATCAGTAGAGAGTGGCGGGGGGGGGGGGGGGGGGGGGGAGATGAAAATTAAGTGAGAGGGGAATTGCAGAGAACGAGGGAAAGAAAGAGAATGCAAGAGATGGTGAAATCTAATTGTAGTCTTTATTATTATATTAGAAGTAAAAAGATTTCTTATTTCTTATTTCCAATCTAACTGTATTCTCTAAAAATTGAACGATGTTATCTCACGCCACATGGCATGTGGACAACAACATGACATGTGCGCAACAACATGACATGTGCGCAACAACGACATACATATAATGACATATTTATTATGGCATTCCCGCCACAAATATGTCGGCGCTCTCAAAACAAAGGCGCGTAACAATGTCAAATATACGCATGTTTTAAAGTTTGGTGTTGATTGACATGACGCCTCATTTTAGATAACAAGGAGACAGTGTTGATTCGAGATAGAGATGGATTTATTATTATCGAGAGAGAGAGAGATTACAGGTGTAAATTGGCCGTATGCCTATCACAATCCTAAAATGTTGGATTATTTTGTAATACACAAATGTTTTTGTCATCGGAAATAATTGCTCCTCACCATGGCATTTTACCAGTCGCAACAAGGACATTCAAATAATGACAGATTTATTATGACATTCCCGCCACATGTCGGCGACCTCAGAACGGAGGCGACGTAACAATCATAAATATCGCGGTCTGTTGGAACTTGGGTGTTGATTACAACATTTCCAAGATACAGTCATCAATCCAACTTTCTACTTCATTCGTGCCTTTTCATCGTATCCACCAAAATATCAATAGACATATCAGAATCTCGATATTTAATTGCTTTCGCTTCTCTCTCTCTCTCTCATCACTGCCCCTATATCGTTATCCTTGTTATAACTCTCGGTCTCATTGATTGTGACATTACTAAAACAAAAAAGATTGAAACGCCAATGACAATATTTTTTAATGGCATGCAAATATACACAAATAGGATACATAGAGCATTTAAAAAATGAATTTCTTGAATGTGTCTGCTTATCTTAGTGAGTTAGTTGTAGTGAGTTTGAAAGAGGATCTAACGAGAGTAGGTAATGTTATATTTTTATTTATTAAATTCATTGATTTTCATGTTATATGAATTGATAGTTTGTCGCGCGTGAGCTTGAAAGAGAATTTTCATATTCCAACACTATGTCGGCAGAAAATTATTTCGCCGGTTAAGAAATAAAGCGACCGCACCATTTTATTGGAAATGGAAACGTAATACCAAGATATTTTGTTTCTTCAATTGGGAGACAACGTGTTTTCGCTGTTATCAACTTCAGAAAATCAGAAGTTGGGAGAACGAATGTTATACCTTGTTTAAAAGATGAATACAAATAGCTCTTACTCCTTCTAAAAGTGGCTCCGCGCTGTTTATATAAAATTATACTTATTCATATTCCAACACTATGTCGGCAGAAAATTGGAAAGACAAACAATTTATTTTATATAAATGTAATCTTTTTCGAGCAGGAAAATACTTGTATTAGAACTCGTTCGTAGCGTCAAAATTCATTTTACCGGTTAAGAAATAAAGCGGCCGCAACTTTTTTGGGAGAACGAATGTTATACCTTGTTTAAAAGATGAATACAAATAGCTCTTACTCCTTCTAAAAGTGGCTCCGCGCTGTTTATATAAAATTATACTTATTCATATTCCAACACTATGTCGGCAGAAAATTGGAAAGACAAACAATTTATTTTGTATAAATGTAATTTTTTTCGAGCAGGAAAATACTTGTATTAGAACTCGTTCGTAGCGTCAAAATTCATTTTAACGGTTAAGAAATAAAGCGATCGTAACTTTTTTTTTATTGGGAAATGGAAACGTAATTCCAAGATATTTTGTTTCAGAAGTTGGGAGAACGAATGTTATACCTTGTTTAAAAGATGAATAAAAATAGCTCTTACTCCTTCTAAAAGTGGCTCCGCGCTGTTTATATAAAATTATACTTATTCATATTACAACACTGTCGGCAGAAATTTGACAAGGCAAACAATTTATTTTATATAAATGCAATCTTTTTTCGAGCAGGAAAATACTTGTATTAAAACCAGCTCGTAGCGTCAAAATTCATTTTAACGGTTAAAAAATAAAGCGATCGTAACTTTTTTTTTATTGGGAAATGGAAACGTAATTCCAAGATATTTTTCCCTTCAATTAGGAGACAACGTGTTTTCGCTGTTATCAACTTCAGAAAATCAGAAGATGAGAGAACGAATGTTATACCCTGTTTAAAAAGATAATTAGAAATAGTTCTTACTCCTTCTAAAAGTGAGCCGCGCTGTCGAACCTTATGAGGTATAGTCGCATTTGAAATCACGCATCTCTGATTAATCGCCAGCGTCTCGGGCATGCTTTTTCATCGCCCAATTCTCAAAAGTCGATCGATTTGCGCCTTTGTCTAGAGAACAAAGGGGCATTCCAGAATGCATTCCAGAATTCGTACAGAATGTGCGCATTCTGGAATGCCCCTTTGTTCTCTAGACAATAGGCACAGGTCGCATCGATTTTTGGGGAATGTGGCTAGAATGTGCGCATTCTGGATACATTCCAGAAAGATTACAAGGGCATTCTGAATGCATTCCGAATGCCAGTTGAATAAATCCGTGGCGCCTTAGTCAAAACATATTCTTTCACATGATTGGTAATGAGAGCTTCCATATCATTTTTTGAAATTGGGGCGTTTCCAATACTGGTCTTTACCTTTAAGTCACTAGTGGAAAGAGAAACTATTTTTTCCTGAAGAATAAATAAAACTTGGGCCAATTTCTTCAAATTCTGGTTGCAACTTATACTTTTCTCAGGATGTCCGTGAACTTTGGGACTCATGGTGATTTTGAGAAACCGACCCCCAGATTCTTCTTACTTTTTAGTAGAGATCCTCAGGGTTGCTGCTGCTGGGTTGCTATGAAATGTACATGTAGATTATTGAGGAATGGGGCTTGCAATGATTGTGTTTTGTTGTGGAAAAGGGCGATTTCAATAGATCCAGATGCATGCTGGGAATGAAACTGTAAGAATACAGTCCAGGTAAAGGATGGTAAAATAGTGAGCAGAGGAGTGAACGAGGTATGCGTGTGGAAGCTGGGTGAGGTCAGCAAAAGCCAGGGCTCGTATTTAATTCAATACTTAGTACAAAATTTACGCTTTTTACTTAGTATTTGGCTTAGATAAAATAGTTAGCCAATTTGGGTATTCAATTTAAACTTATGGCTAAGTATTTTTACCCTAAATTTAAGACAGCTCCCTTCTAAACTTCAGCCAATTATTTGGAGGCCTTGATTGGCAGGCATATGGTTTTCTTAGGCAGTATCATAACATGCGCACAATTATATTAGCGCGCATTTATTGCGACACGTTAATTGCGCATTACTTTTGATTGACCGTGCGATGTCACAATGCTTATCAGTAAGTATTTTACTTTGATTTTGTCTCGGGTAAGTAAAAGTCTAACATGTGATTCGAATATGAGATAAGTAAGATTTTTAGCTTAGCCATTTTCTTAGTAAATTTCTTACTTATTTTGAGTATTGAATTGAATACCGGCCCAGATGATTGTTCTTGGCTGCCTTCATTTCAGGGAACAGCCAAATTAACAATGTGATCAAGAGCCTGTCTAAATGTAATCGTTTTGCTTCTTTCCATCTCAGATCAATGCCCAAGCTCTGTCCAATGCCCTCACGCCCGAGACGAAACCCATGGTGTCCTTGGGTCAAGGGTTAGGTGTCGTGGCTGCTTCACTTGCCAAGGGACAGCTCAGTGCCGCCAGTATCCAAGTTACCACATACGGTAAAAGAGCAATAACCTTGTTAAGGCTATGAAACCACTAAAATTTGTTATACAGTGCGTCCCAGAAAAAAAGAATCTGAGAATCATCAATGTTTTATCATAGCTCAATCGCAATTAAAATTAGTAAATAACACATATGATACATATTTCACGCATGAGTGATTAAAACAATTTGAAGGGAGGGTACCAAAATGTCATTTGGGGGATGGTATCTGAATTTCAAAGAGAAAATCACATTTCTAGAAAGTTCATTTTCTGCCCTTTCATATGACACCTCAAATCAGGAAAAATGAGCCAGGAATAACAAAGTTCTGTTTGTTTAAAGTAATGCTTGCATTTCCGTAATTTGATTAAACTTTTTTACTGCCTGCTGTAGCAACAAACAGAGTTGACAAAAGACTTGATTAATGTTTTGATCACTACATTTCTAGGTCCATCGTTGCAGAAGGCTGGATCGTACCTGAAGGCTGCTGTCTCTGCTGGGATCCTTAGAGTGCAGACTGGTGGTAACAATGTCAACTTAGTCAATGCACAACCACTCCTGGCTGAACTGGGACTAGAGGTTTGTTTACCACTCGCCATCAAACTTCACTTCCATATTTGAAGAGCTTGATTCCAAAAGGAGCTAAATCCACTTTTGATGAAAATTGAGTTATTGATATCAGAACATTGTTCACTTAAGTACCCGTCTTTCAACAAAATTATTTAGATAAATTTTGGGAGCAATTATGAAAAACTGCACCTTCTAATATCACTTTCCGTAGACGCCTGTACAAAATCTTGTAAACATTTTCTTTTTTCGCCAAAGTTACAAAAATGGATTTACCTCCTTGAATTTGAATGCCATAGTTGTTTTTCTCTTGGAAATCATGTTCAGATTATGTGGTACGGGCAACCTGCTTTAGTGACCACCTGTATAGAAAGACCATCTGTCTACAAAGATCACCTTTTTTTTGTTTCTCTTGACAATGGTTTCTCATTGAAACATGTACAAAAGGAACCTTTACATAATGACCACCTGCCCATCAAGACCACTTTTCTTGTTTCCCTTGGGTGGTCTTTATTGACCGGTTTCACTGTATTTGTAATGATGGCACATTTCAATAGATGCCCAGGTCTATTCCAATTATCTTTGAGCGTTGCATCAGGCAAGTCTTTGCAATTGTATTTTTCAAATCGTTACAAATCGCATGTCTTTCCTGTTCTGTTGTATTAGCTATTAGAAATCAGGCTATACCGATTAGTTGTGATCCAGATATGCAAACTTTGCCAAATTCCATTTTCTCACTTAGAAATTCTAACCCCTCGTTCAAATTGATCTTTGTTTTTCAATGAAATAGAGCAAATTTCACCATTCACTGTTCTATTTTTAAAGAGCCTAGTTTAAAGCCCAACTGCACTACTCATAGATACTTGCGCCCTCTATATAGCAAACAATGCCTAATCGGTGCCCGTTGGTCCCCCATGATCCCCTTTTTCTTATGTTAATTGAGAGCTGATTTGATGAGATAACCACCTGTCAGTGACCCTGCTGGGTGGTCTAATCCCTCCTATCCACACTAGTACAGACGGCCTTTAATAGACACTTCATGTACCTTGCAATCTCTATTTGATTTAACTTAATTCAATTATTTTTGACCGACAGATTACTGTGAACAATGAAGATGCTGCCCCAGCCAATAGCAAGGCATCCGTGGCCGTCACCATCACCGTGGGCGGCAACCCCCACAGACTGGGCGGAGCCGTGTTTGGCACCATCCCACAGCTGGTCGAGGTCGACAGCGCGACCTTTGACACAGGTTGTCCTCTATCTGGTAACTGGCTCCTGTACAGGTCACAGAACGCTGCTGCTGCTCTTGCTGCCGTTGCCAGTAAGACTCTGTTCATTTGATTCAGTTTAAAGCCCCACTGTACAACTTGTAGCTACTTGCTCCCTCTTTCTAGAAAACAATGCCTAATCGGTGACCATTGGTCCCCATGATCCTCTTTTTCTTATGTTAATTGAGAGCTGAGTTGATGAGATAGTCACCTGTCAGTGACCACCCTGGATGGTCTAATCCCTCCTAGCCAAAGTAGTACAGATGGCCTTTAATGTTGATGGTTTGTAATCTGTCTTTGATGTTAGCAAAAAGTGTAAATACTTTGGCTGCCAAAAACTCTATAATCCATAGATATAACAAGCAAATTGATTAGAAAGATTTTAGAATATTGTTACCATCCATCAAATCTTTATTCCAGTCACTTTCTGGACTTTTTTCAAGATGTATTTTTAAGACGAAATGCATTTCGCATCCATTAATCTTCCTTTGAAATACCCATACCCTTTGTAGCACTATCTCTTTGTCTCTTTAGCTAACATGATTATCTCTCTTTCTCTGATTTTAGGTGGACTAGGAGATAAGAACCAACTCCTTGCCTTCTCATCCAGCGCCCAGACCAACGGCGAATCTTGGAGTGTTATCAAATTGGCAACACCACAGCCCGGAGTAGAAGCGCTTGCCGGGGCTGTATCCAGTGCTGTGACCTGTAGCATCTAAAGAGTTACCCAAGATCACTCTCGTGCCGCTGTATCCGACCTTCCTTATCTAAGTTGCATCAAAAGAGCGCTATCAAGTTGGCAACACCTTGGTTCCACGGCTCACCTGCCGCTGCATGCAACAGTGAACGCAACACAAAGTGTATTTTTTAACGAGAAATACCCTTGCCCAGAAATATCTGTTTTAAGCTGCATCCAGTAGCGTCATCGAATTGGCAATACCTTCTCCTTAAAGCCCAACTGCACTACTTATATCTACTTGCACCCTTTATATAGCTAACAATGCCTAATCGGTGACTATTGGTCCCCCATGGTCCTGTTTTTCTTATGTTATTTGACAGCTCATTTGATGAGATAGCCACCTGGCAGTGACCATGCAGGGAGGTGTAATGCCTCCAGGCCAAACTAGTGCGGTGGGGCTTTAAGTGAAAGCTTTAGCTGGTGCTGTAGGCATTACTGCAACAATTAGTATGCAGATTGTTATTTTTCATTCCCTATTTTCTAGTTTCAGTTTACATTTTTTCTTTTCCTGTTTGCGCAATGCTATTCTACTACCCGTACCACCTTGAGCATATCCTTGGTAGGGAATTTTCTTAAGGGACAAAAGGGCTGAATGAGCATTTTCTTTTTGAATAGGTAAGAGAGATATTCATTCTTTTACTGTTCACAAGTATTAAGTTATTATTTTCCTGAAAAGACTTTACATGAATTGTAGATGCTACATCATGCTGCAGAACTGATGCAAATTTCAGGGTTCATATTATGACTTTGCATTTTGAAAATGTGTTGCCAATTTTATAAGTTTAACGCTCATTAACGCTCCTTTGATGAATTGTATTTAAGTATGCATTCCATACAGCATGGGAATGGAACTCAAATCATTAAGTGATAACGGATGAATATATCTTTTTTTAAATGGCAGTATTCAGAAATGTAATGAAATCGAAGTAGGATTATTTTTATGTACATGTACCAAAAGAATAATAAACGTCTACACACCTGTTTGCGTTAAAACCCATCGTTAAAAAAATTGTGTGTGTGTGTACTATTGATTGGATAATGTAAACATTTCCCATAATATTTTTGTTTTGTGTTAGGTTTGGTTTGTTTGAATTTTTCTTGAAGATCATTATCTGATTGATTCCAATAAATCAAACAAATCAATTAATATTTTTTTTTCTTTTTTTTTTCTTCTTCATATCTGTGATTTAAAGCAGCATTAACTTGAATCCAAGACAGGCACCAATGCCCTTTATAGCAAGGCATTAATGTACGTAATTATGCCACTGTCCATCCAGGTGTTAATTGGTGAATGATGTAAAGAGTTTGATGTGCACTTGTTTAACAAATGTATGTTTTGTTTTTGTAGAAAAGATTTATTTTGTGAATCCATGCACATTCTTGATGCTTGTAATTGCAGCTATTTGTATGTAACACATCAAGCCATGAAAAATTGCAAATCTGATTGTGATTTCGCACACTTGGGAGTGGAATTATGTAGCCCTTTTTTCGGGGGGGAGGGGGGGGGGGGTTGCTTAACTATTACATGATTTGAATTTGTATTTTGTTCCTATTGATTTGCATAACCAATACCCTTGTTATCATATTCAGAACTGGGGGGTGTTTCGCTAAGACTAAGGTTGACTTTCACCATTTACTGGCATTGGTCTCTCAAGGGACGTACAAATCATGGTCACAAATCTACAGCACTTACATTTTTTGATAATTCATTACTGAAGGAAAAAATATTATCTAAAGATCATAATGGTGAGAGTAACCAGTTTACAATTAAAGGAGATAGATACCAAGTACTATTGTATGTTTGTAAGCGAACATCTGTATGGAGTAAATGAAGTAAATGTGATATTGGGAAGGACTGTTAAGGATTTTGACTCTGGAAGAAATATGCTAATTTAAGAGTGCACATTTGGGCAACTTTGGTGCATAAATGAATAACGATCCCCGTACTTTCAGGAAAACATATTCATCAATTCGTCCTTGTTTTCACGAAGTGAGGGTAGTGAGGAAAATCGTAACGCAAAGTGAATGCAATTTTTTTTCACTACCGTCACTTCTTGAAACGGCGACGAATTGTCTCGATTGTTATTTGCAGTTGTGTACAAATGACCTTTTATTTGCCTGTGGGCAAATAGTACAGTATCTCTGAACTGATTCTTGTTCATGTGAATCTAAAGTTTTTCTACTTAATATACTAGTGATCCCCTTGGTAAAACATTCCCACATTTTACCCCAAAATTACAGCTAGGTTTTGATGCCAATACATGTTCAAGTTTTCTGTAATGAAAACAAATGTTACAAAATATTCATATTTAAATATAGTTTGGCTCAAAGCCGTGCATTATATAAAACTTGTCTGCGGTTCATGTTTCTATAGTTTACTCAACGTTGTATTCAATAACATTGTATGAAGATGAGATGGATACCATACACTAGCATTTACAGGTACATGTAGTTAATTCCAATACAAAGCAAGTAGGACAAATCCCTAAACATTGAGAATTTTGTGAAAAAGGGAAATGATCAAATTAAATGATGCCGTAGCTAAATGTACAGACAAAGATGTAGGTGGAAGGAGAGAGGTGGATATTAGACAGAGAGACTGAAAAAACAGAGGAAAATTTTGAGATATGTGTGAATGTGAATAAAAATGTAAAAGAGAATGAGAGGAAAAGACAAATTTACGAGAGAAAGAGACTGGGGGAGGGGAGGGGATGTCATCACATTTTAGGTGTGCTTTTCAATCCCGAATTTGATTAAAACGAAGCAAGCAAAAGTACTTGTAACTTCGGTTTTGAGTGATTTTATCTTTGAAAAAAAATATGTGCGCATATCCGTACACTTAGCTGATGCATTTGTGTTGAAGGAGGAGGCGGAGAACGAGGAGATGGAGATGGAAAAGAAAATAGGAAGAGAAAGAAAAGAAACGAAAGCTGTTTATAGTACCTCCGTTTCTTTAATTGGTAGTGGGCATCCTAAAGATATACAGACGAAGATGCCTCTATAATTTGTGTAACGTAATTACCAAATGGCTCTTTTGATAATTACTAAAACTGAACTAATATGCAGCAACGTAGGGAACAGAACTGGCGGACGCATTGGAGAAGATGATAGACAATACCAAAAGCGCATCCTGAAGATGAATATGTAAGAGGTATACAAACTGAACCGTCCACCGGGAAATAATACAATAAACAAATACTCGAGCATCTTTTTTTCTTCTTTTGTGCATGTATATGTGAAGGTGTGTTAATTGGGCGTAAATGCGTGTGTTTATGTGCGTAGAGAACATCATATCGAGGGATCAGTGACTCAAAGACATAACTCCATATTTTTGCCAAATGAGGATTTGATATCAAACTGTTCAGAAAAAATGTTGGCTTTCCAGGAAACACAAAGACTTAACTTCACCCAACACCATATTGAAGTGCTCAATGACACATAAACCACTTTTTCTCAAAATGGCCAAAATGGCCAAAATGGAGTTTACGCCTTTGTATCCCTGACCCCTCGATATTCACTTCGATCAGTTCCTTCCCTTCTCATTCCCAAACCCGAAAATTAAGCTCGCTATAAAACTTTTCTCAGAGATTAGACTAACTGATGTATGATAACATTCGGACAAAGGCCTACCGTACGTAAGCCATGCCTTTTCAAAAGTTGAAATGGTACTTTTGAAATGTTAGAATCGTACTCATTATGATTATGGCGAATGTCATATCGGCAATTCCGTCATTAATATGTGACATCAAACTGTACTCTCCATTCGTGATGATTGAACATCCCTTAATTGTGATTTCCATTTAAAAGACAAATTATGTTTCTCCAAGATCCAGGTAACGCATCGAAATAGTGTGTGTCTTCATTCCTTGTGAGTTTAGAAATTAGGCTCACTTTGAGTAACTTGATGAAAGAACATATAGAGAACGCATGTCATATTGCACCGAATGACCCAATCGAAGTTGACCCCCCCCCCCAAAAAAAAAGGTATTTTTGTATCCATTTTTTTCCTTTGAAATTGTCTAATTGGCTACCAAGCAAACTTCTCCTGAGCCTGATGAAGGGTAAGTACCTTCTTATACTGACTATATCAAACTAATTTATTAGTTGTCATATTTCAAAGTGACGTATGACGGGTGCATTTATTATTATTATTATTATACTTATTACTTAGAGAGAGACGGGGGTAAAACCCTGAGAGAGGAGGGGTGGGAGTAAAAAAGAGAGGGAGTTATTGAGGGAGCAAGAAAAATACGCGTGGGGGATGATAAGCCTGTAAGAATTTGAAATTTTGCTTAATTATTCAAGGAACACAATATAATAAATAGTAGTATACAAAATAGATTTTGCGTTTAGCATTATAATAAGTTTGCATTCTAGTGACGCCGTTGGCAAATCATGCCTAATTTTGCAAGGTGGCAATTTTACGTTTAATTGTTTGGAACTTGCATGTTAATCACACAGGCATGTCAGTCCAAAGTCAAACGATTAATTCACGGAGAGCACCTAAAATGTGTGTATATATATACTAGCATGAAATTGGTTATTGGTCACTTCTAAAGATTTGACTTCACCGTAGACTACCATTGCTTTAATTTCTATACTTGTAATAAAAATGGCGCAGGATATCGGACCGGAAGTGGTAATTTCACCTTCTCGTACTGTGTTTCAGGTGCACAAAGGCGTCACCCTACCGAATCATGTGCTGCCAGAGGTGATAGAAGATCTTCAGTCTTTCAAGTTTCGACCTGATGATATCATCGTAGTCACATCTCCTAAATCGGGTAAGAAAAGCTCCATCCGCCATTTTGTCAGGCGGGTCGGGGACGGGGATTCATGAACTAAAAAATTAATGCAAAGTCATTGTGAATATTATGTGTACTCCACATTAGACGATGTCATCAAGTCAAGAGCTAGTTTTTTAGATCGACACCGTCCGATTTTCAAAGCTTCAGATTAAGAGTTTGCAGAGAGCTGTTATTCCTCTGACAGACACTGAAATAGCATTGGCATCATCGTGATATATGGCTTTCCGTTAAGATAATAAGTCAACCATATTGCACTTTTCACCTCCGATAGGGTCTTTAAGGAACAATTTCTTTTTTAAGGACAGTATAAAACCTCCACACATGACCGCACCCAAGCGTAAAGCGTCGATATTATGTTATTGAATATTCATATATACGTTCAAACTTTTTTCCTTACATAATCAATTTTGAAGCTGGTAATTAGAAGTGCATAGAACCCAAATTCGTTGAGAGCAAACTATCTCATGATGATTGGTCCCCATTTGGAATAGAATATATAGACGATTTAACGACATGTAGGCCCGATGACATCGCAATATATCTCAGCTTCATCATAACGCATGTTCTTGTCAGTCGTTATCAACCTATACTTTGCCCTTTATGTTCAGGGTCCGTTGTTCATTCAGAACAGTTACTGTGTTTACATAATGATGTCTTCATGATTACTACACAAATGAAGTGTGCGATAATTCCTACGCACGTGTTTGATGTTTATCGTTTCTGTGTTTTATAACGATTATACTTCAGTCACACCGCCAAAGTGACTCCAAACCGACCAATGTTTTTTGGCCGTATCAGGACAATACCCCCTGGACAATCATCCCCGGAAAATTACCCTCGGAAAACTACCCGCATGGACCATAACCGCCCGGAATAATCTCCCCGGAAAATTACCCCCGAGGACCCCCTGAGGACAGTTACCCACACCCCGGAAAATTACCCCCTAGGACAATTACCCCCCCCCCCCGTGGAAAATTATCCTCCGTGAACAATTACCCCCAAGGACTATTACCCCCCCCCCCCCTACCACGCCACCCCGAAAGCCCCCCCCCCCTGTTCATTAAATGGAAAGGCTACCCTGCTAAAAAGTTGGTTTTAATGAAAGCACTTTTTTCCGGGGGGATTGTGCTCGCAGGGAAGGGGAGGGTGATTGTCCAAGGGGGACATTTGTAGGGGGGAGGGGGTGTATTTGTCCTCGGTGGGTAATTTTCAAGGGGGTAAATGCCCTTGGGGGGGGGGGGGGGTAATTGTCCCGCTGCTAATTAGCCGGGAAGGGATGGGGTGCTTTCCCAGGGGGTAATTGTCCTAGAACCGTTTATGGTAATGTAAGTTTTTGTTCGGTCTGTAGTCTGGCTGGTATCGGCCTCTTTGGTGTGACTGAGGTATTAATCCTTAGTTGTTTGGTTATCTTCTTTATAACTGTCCCACGTAATGTACTTACTCTTTATTAGGTAATGATCAGTTATAAAACAAATCGTTTAAATACTCCTTAACTTAAGTCTTCATTTCGGATTGTCAGAGCATGCAAGAATTCATGGAAGTTCGGATGATATTAACTCGATGAATTAAAGCGTACTCTTGACAGATTCCGTGTACATTGTAACATACTTTTTTTTCTTTCTTTCTTTTTGTTCAGGGGGGGGGGGGGGCAAGGCCCGCTCAGCCCCCTGGATCTGTGCCTGCCTGCGAATCTGAATCACTCGTGAAAATACATGCTCTTTTTTTTTCATTGTTAAAGGATATAATGGCCCTACTGCATACCTGAATCCTCCCGCCCCCTCCATTTCTCCTCGACCACGATCTACATGACAATTTTATTGTGATATAGGCCTATGTTGTGTTGTATTAATAAGTTTCCTCATTTAACTATACAGTATATAGTCTTTTGAAATATATTATACAGTGCGTCCCAGAAAAACGAAACCTAGAGTTATTGATGTTTTCTATAAATTAATTACAATTATGATTAATAAATGACACATATTTGTAAAGCTTAGATTCCTTTTTTTTTCATTTGATGCAACTCATATGATGCATGTTGCACGCATGAGTGATTAAAAATAATTTGAAGAGAGGGTACCAAAAAGTCATTTGGAGTGCGGTATCTGAATTCAAAGAGAAAATCACATTTCTAGAAGAATCATTTTCTGCTCTTTCATATGACACCTCAATCAGGAGAAATGAGCCAGGAATAACAAAGTTTTGTTTGTTTAAAGTAATGCTTGCAGTTCCATAATTTAATTAAAGGTAAAGACCAGTATTGGAAGAGCCCCAATTTCAAAAAATGAAATGGAAGCTCTCATTACCAATCATGTGAAAGAATATGTTTTGACTAATACATGATGATACAAAATTTGCCGGGAAACCGCCTACTAATTCATATATTTGGTAAATTTGTTTCTCTCACGGACTGTGAGAGATATAGGGTAGTCCCATATACATCTTCCTGTGTATAGTGCTTGTAACTTTACGAAGAATGGGCCAAATTTCTTATCATTTTGATGATTCCAGAACCTTGCAGATGCTAGATGCTAGATGATCAACCTTTTCTGATCGATTCCACAACGTTTCTTTCACAATGCAATCGCATGACCTTTACCTTTAAACGAATTCGTTTTCACTGGCTTCCTGCCGTAGCAACAAACAGAGTTGACAAAATATTTATCTCCATTTCGTTGACGACTAGCCATGAGCAAAGAAGACGAAAGACGTTTTTTTTCTGGGACGCACTGTTCATTGAGTAAATTGTGTAACAATAATGACACAAATCTTTTGAATGTTGACATTTCGTCTCCTATACTATCACAGGAACCCATTGGGTCAGTGAGACTACAGGACTTATCATGGCCGATGGCGTTTTGGAGAGTTTTGATAACCATGTCATAGTTTCCTCATTTAACAATAATGGGATTTAATAGACATTTGAAACATTACACTCTAATAAAGTAAATCATGTAACAATTAATGGCATGACATCTTTTGAATGTTGATATTTCTTCTCCCACTATCCGCACAGGAACTCACTGGGTCAGTGAGACGGCAGGACTTATCATGGCCGATGGGGTTTGGGCGAACGTTAAACGAGACACGCTGAAAAACCATCTCGAGTTTGCTCTAATCAACAAGGATGTATTTGATGAGAGTATTCCTTTCGTTTGGTTCTATAAACAGTTGGACAAGATGCCGTCACCACGAATCATGTTCACCCATCTTCCTCTTGAGTTCCTACCACCAGGTATATTTGACGTCAAGGCCAAGGTGAGGCTCCATGACCATTGTTTTAAAGCCCGTCTGTACTAGTTTGGCCAGGAGGAATTAGACCACCCAGCGTGGTCACTGACAGGGGGATATATCTCAACTCAGTTGTCAATTAGCATAAGAAAAAGAGGATCATGGGGGACCAACGGGCACCGCTTAGGCATTGTTTTCTATATAGAGGGAACAAGTAGCTACAAGAAGTACAGCGGGGCTTTAAATTCTATAAACAAATGTTATAACCTATTAAAATAATTATGTTTGTTTGGCTGGGAACAAATATGCTAAAGATTGTGACAATTGATATTGATAACTGGTTTTATGAAACAGGACCGATCGTGCTTCGTTATCTTGACCAACTTGAGCTTTAAAAAAAAAACTATTTGAAGTGGTCATTCTGTCGCATGACTCTGGTCCACCTTCGCATCGACTTCGGTCACTGAATAAACTTGAACGTGGTAATCATAATCCTTAAAGGAAATCATCAAATCCCTTTCAAACAAACCAATTTAACATTAATTTTAGAAAGTGATCACAGTAAATGCTATAAACAGCAAATGGTGTGCGTTTGTGCGTGCGTGTGTGTGTGTGTACGTGCGCGTGTGAGTTGTAGATTACATGCAGTCTATACTATTAATAAATGTTAAAACATTTTACATCACATTTTAGTACATAAAGAATACCGTTTCAGAAGGTTGTAGTGGTAGTGGTAGTGTTAATAGCAGTAGTTGTATGGTGGTAGTAGTCTGTTGTAGTAGTAATGGTACCAGTTTTAATAGTTGGTTGGTAGTAATAGTAGTAGTAGAAATAGTAGTGGTGTCGATGGTGGTGGTGTTAGTATAAGTAGTTTAAGTAGTTTAAATAGTGTTAAAAGTAGTAGAAGTAAGAGTAGTAGTAGCAGCAGTCGACGTCGAATTAGTAGTACAAATGGGAGTATACTTAAGCAAATGACTTTCATAATTAACAATGAATCTTATATGTCTGTCTTGTCCAACCAGATCATTTATTGCGCTAGGAACCCGAAGGATACTGTGACTTCTATGTTCAGATTTGTTGGAAATGTCAAAGAGCTACAATCCAAAAGCTTTCCAGAATTCTATGGTGAATTCTTCACTGATCAATGTAAGTGACATGAAATAATTGTTGATCTTAATTTTTCTTTTGCTCACGAATTTAGAAATTCCAACTTATTTATTGTTGGGGGATTATTTATCAAGCATCTCGGGTGAAAGTTTACCCGCATAAACTAACCAAAGAAGAGTAATAATATAAAGAAACAATTTCTAAGGAAAATCTTTGGAGGGGTGGGGCTGTGATTCTTCATCTTATACATTCCCTTAAAATAAACGCAATGAAAACAAAAGAGATATTAAATCAAGAATTCCGACTGCAATTTGTTAAATGTTTTGGGGGTCATATTCCTCGTTTATTCTTAAGAGTTTGACGTTTTGGCAAGAGTAAATTGCGGATACTTTGCCCACGGAGGCTCAATCGATAACAGGATACTAGATGTAGGCTCTACTTATCATTTATACACAATGGCCCGAATTCACAAAGGGATTTGTCGACAAACCTAGGTTTATTGACGGGTTTCGACGCGTTTCAAACCAAGGTTCGAGGTTTCGACAAACCTCCTTTGTGAATTCGGGCCTATATAAGTTTGTAAAATATTTGTTCTTTCATTGCCAGAAGAATCGAATGACTATTTTTTTAGCAATTTATAATTTATTCCCAAACTGGAGGGCTGTTCGGGGCATGGGACCGGCACGTTCTCTCTTACTGGAAGCTGAAGAATGAAGAAAATTTTCTCTTCTTAAAATACGAAGACATGAAAAAGGTAAGAAATGACAGATGCAAAATGTAGATCCAAGATTGTGTAAGTGTGTGGGGTTTCAATCCTGGAGAAAACAACTTAAAAGGTTATTTATACATTTAAAAAAATACGTGGGTTTCAACAAGGGGAGAGAGGTGGGAACCATAGCCCTGTCTAAACCTATCATGAGTTGATATGCAGGTATCACAGCATCACGTATCGAAGAAATAATGCACGCTTCGGAAGAAGTCTTCATGGATCAACGCATTTAGATTCACCCAAGTACGGTTATCTCTTCTAGAGGATGACGACCGACGTTGAAATTCCTTATGCGCGCATCTTTGAAATACATATGTAGGTTTAGTGCTCTAAAAATGAGGATGTATACGATCTCATTGCTTTCCTTCTTGTTCCAAGACTCACACGTTATTAGCTATGGTTACACAGGACCATCGTAGCTTTAAACTTTAAGTTTGTGAAACCCTCGAAGTTAAAACTAACGATCCACTTAGTATTAAAGTTCACACTGGACCGACGGGACAGAACAACGGGTATTAACATATTTTTAAAACTCTTTGAAAACTGTTAATAGTTTAAAACTACAAGCCGAATAAGCAGCCATTTTAACCACAAGCTGGCATAACTTCGATATTGTTAATCAGATATTGTTTGTAAATTGTTATATGTTTTGTATGAGAAGTGGAAATAAATGAAATGAAGAACAAAAGTGAAATGGAATGAATTGCGTCCGAAGTTCGAAGTTTTAAGTTTTAAACCACGACCTAAACTTAAACTAAATAGACTGTCAGGTGAACCTAACTATTGTCAGTGACTCGTTTGCCTGTGACATCAAATCCAGAAGAATACTTGCTTATATATCTGTCTTAACTTGACCTATCCTACTGTTCTCCAAATCATGCAGACTCCTGGCAAGATCGTCACTCAAATTTCCGAGTTCATCGACCACCCAGTCTCAGACGACATCCGAGACGTGATCGTCGAGAAGACTTCCATCGACAAAATCAAGAAAGAAATGAAAAGACTTGAAGCGGCGCAAGAAGATGGTTATCTTTTCAGCAAGGCAGTCGGCAGATTCAGCTACTACCAGAAAGGTCTGTACCCTCCGTGAATTATCTTTGATCCGTTATTCCGGGATTTGTATATGACGCTATCAGTAAGAGCCGACATGTAGACAAAGTCTATCAAAGAATTATAGAATAAAGGAAATTACTTTTTGATCCATTGAACTAACAAGCACTGTGCATTATCATAAAATAATCCCTAGCGTTTCTGCAAGTCCGGGTAGACTGTAGGGCCTTCAGAGACAACAGAATTATTACTCGTGAGGGTATTAAACCTGGATGAAAATTACCAACTCATTACCATTTTCATATCATAAAGTAAATTCTCATTACGGATCAAGATAATAGGTTAATGATGATGAGTATTTGTAAAGAGCTATATTCATTTCGCAAAATGCTCACGGCGCTCATTTTATGTTTCTCTTTGTCTAGGTGTAATCGGAGACTGGAAGAACTATTTCACCGTTGCACAGAGTGATGCATTTGACAAGGAAATACACAAGAGACTGGGCGAATCTGGACTTGAATTTGATTATGAATAATCACTATTTCCTTAAGCAGTAATAGATGACGAACTGTTGTATTAATCTATTACTCTTTGATCAATCAACTAGTAATCGGACGGAATGGGTGTCGATGCACCTTTCGTTGTATGTTCTAAGTTATTGACAACGACTGGTAAAATTGAAGAATAGGACACCATATTCCCTTCTAATAAAATGTGTGTTCCACATGGAAAAATTTAAGGCCCAATTTATTCATTCAGCTAGACGATTGTGTATATATAGGCCTATTGTGAGCTTCATCATTTTGATATGAGTAATATCTCTAATACATATAGCGTGTTGTTATGATTGACGACTACTACAAATTAATATGAAATTACATGGTATTAGAGTAAAACTAACTATCTAAACAAATCCATCATTTGCATCATTCCATTTTGTCGCTTTGTTGCATTAACAATTTCATTTTTCATCAGGCTTTCTGCGTAGCTTATTATTTTCTTTTAGAATATTAAGATTCGTGTATGAAAATGACATATTGAATACAGGCTGAAGGTTCAAATTGTTCTATTTTAATGCAATATGAGGCAGTTCTGAAGATCTTGACTTGACATTAAAACGTTCGTTTGACGTGACTTATTGATCAGTTCAAGTTTACCAAGCACAAAACGCGCAATCGATTAGGTGTAAGCTTTCGATCAATACTGGACACCTGAGGCAGAAGGTCACGTGACTGAAGCGTAAATAGGGCCTGATAGATCTAATAAGAAATAGAGAGGTAGCTAGGGTAAGGGCAATTACCTAAATGGAGGCAGTTGTGTTGGCTCTGACTAGTGAAATACAAACGAAAAATACAAAATAAACCAAACAAAAGAAAACAACATAAAAACAAAAAAGCAATATCTGAAGAGTTGCTCTTTCCGCTGAATCGTGTGTAAAATAATTATATTATTGAAACAAGAAGTGAACAAAAAATATTCAACATTAATGAATTTGAATAAGAAGAAAATCTTTGATGATTTTCTTAACTTTATTATACATCAACTAGGAAACAAGAACCTGTGATACAAATAATATGAAATTTGATTTTCCGTCTTTCACCGGTCAATATAGCCTTTTCTATATGTTCTTTGAACAAGACAGTGAATCCATCATCACACCTATAATATAATACTAATCGTAATCATCAAATTTCTTTTATAAAGCTCTTTTTCATAAGATACATAGTGCATAAAAACCTGGCTATCAGCAGGTTTATTCAAGAATAATCTAATGCTAACCTTGTCGCAAGTAAAAAAAAAAAAAAAAAAATCTTTGAATCCATTTTATGATCAAATAATCATAAGTATTTTATGTTGTTAATTTGGTACCGATAGACAATTTGAGGATCATTCCCATGTTGTGCCTGTACATAAAAATATCAGAATTGTTACTTTCCTGTACAAGTTCTGATTCTTATTATGTTTGAAAAGGCTTTTTAATATTTGAGTGACATAATGGCATTTGAAAACATCAATAACTGCTTTAGTGAGAGACATATTGACATACATATAGTTGGATCGTGTTACCTCCAACAATATGACTTTTCGCTAATTTCATGCTTTCTAGATTTCCCTTATGTATTTGTAAACATTGATGAATTCGGCGTGGGAGGGATAAACGGTTTTTAGAAAGTGTTCGTGTCAAAAGCGCTAGTTTGTCAGACCGTTTCTTGGGTGTTTAAATCCCCTTCGTTCAGGCTAACATCGGTTCGAAAGACTGGGCTTGGTGGAGCAAATAGTGTACCATTAAACGTGATTGCATTCGCTGTTATGGTGCGTGTGATACAAATAATGCAGGTCTTCGGTGTAATTGAGCCGAATGAAATATTTAAAAGCTTGTGGCCTTAAACTATAATGAGGTCTGTAATGTGTGTTTAATTTGTCTTTAAGGCGGACAGTCAGGTATCAGACGAGAAGCGATATACATATACATGTATACGAGACAAGTAAATGATGTGAGATCACGGATACGTGTATAGAGACAGAGAAATAGCGAAGGAAGGGAGATGGATAAATAGATGTATTACTGGACAAAGCCCTAAGGGCGAAAATTCGTTAAATAATTCCTTCTCGTATAAGGATAATCATAATATATTGTGTTATTGTATATTTGTATATTATTTTGTATATACTTTGCAGAACTAAAATCTTTCTTCCTAATTAGATATAAAGAGAGAAAAGAGAGAATGATGAAGGAGAATGAGAGTGAGAGAGAGAGAGAGAAAAACAAAGAGAGAGAGAAAGTGTGGGATAGTGAGTGTGGGTTCTGAAAGAGTGGGAATGAGAAGGGAAGAAAGACGATTGAGAGAGAGAAAAAGAGACAGACAGGGAGAGAAAGAGATATACAGGTATGGTGAGAGAGGGTGGTTTTAATAAGCAAAATGAGGGTACGATGGAATTTAATTTCGGTGTGAATCAATGGTTCACGTTGATGTTTCGATTTTTTTAGCTTTAACAAAAAAAAAATATGTAGACGAAAGTTTAAAAAAGGGTTAGGCCTTTCATAATCGTTCATTGTCGGCGAAACTGCCCCCTCGATCCTCCCCCCCCCCCCCCAAAAAAAAAAAAAAAAAAAAAAACAGAGGCAAACATCATAATTACCAGAGCTACTTTGGTAAAGGAAAAACAAATCATACTGGAGAGCAAATATCGTTTATAAACGTCAACACGCCAAATCTGGCTCAGCTGCAAACACGCTCCTTCCTACTTAGGTACATTGTTTGTTGCCATGGTAACTACAATCGGTATCATCCAATCGGTCGTCTGCGTGACTAGCGTGGAGTTGATTGAAAGTGTGAATAATCAAGTTACATGTGAGGAATCCTGGCGAGCGATTACATTGTAATGATCAAGTTACCAGCCTAATCAATCTAACGTGATACAAAATCTGAGAACAGATGAATTCATCTGTAATTGTCTGTTGTTTGTTTAATAGTTGATGTTCCGTGAATGGCTATAAAATAATTCTTCACTCTCCATCATTTTGGTACATAATCGTAATAAAGAATACATGTATATAAGCAATTGATATCGAATCATGGGTGTTCAATGTATGTTATTTTTGTTGTTGTTGTTGATCATTTAATAGTTTATTGTACCATAACTGTTTATGATTCCTCGATTCCCGTAATTGGTAGCTTAATCGTAATAAAGAAACATAATATCGCAAAAACTGATCATAATAATCGGTATCGAATACATCTTAAATTATTTCTTGGGATTTGTTTACACCCTTTTTTCTTTTTTCTTAATTATTAAGTTGTCATTTTTCGATTCTTATATTCATGTATAGTTGTAACTTTTGATATGTGAGATGTGATTTGTTCACAGGTCATTGGCCTTTGCTACCCCCCCCCCCCCTCATTCACATCATCACAGTGTAAGAGTCTTTCACATTATTTTGTATTATTTCGTCTATTTTCTGTACACTCTAAAAACTGAAATGTTAAATCACCATTTAAAAGGGCCGAGGAGTGACCACTCTTTCAAAATGGTAGATTAACACTTTGAACATGCTGGATCCAACACTATAAAGGTTGAATCTAGCCGGTTAAAAGAAACAATCTGACATTTTGAAAGAGTGGTCACTCCTCGGCCCTTTTAAATTGACATTTAACATTTCAGTTTTTAGAGTGTACCGTGTGGTTCTTACATTGTTTATTCCTGCATACATTGCATTCTTTAACAGATTTGTGAAATTATTTTAAAAATGAATTTGTAAAGTGAAAAACAGTTGGGTTCAATTTCACCCAATACTAGTGATCAATAAAAGTGAACACGCGTGTTAGTTTCGTAAAATTTTTAACAATATTGGGAAATGTTTACACACAAAATTTTGGTGAAGAATTACCCGATATTAGGTGCATTCTAGGCAACAAGTCTTACTTCTTGCCCAATATTGTGTGGATTTAAAAAAGTAAATGTCAGTCACACGTTTAGCCATCTGGGATTTAAAAGAAAAAAAACAAAAATCGTATTTCATCATCGATTTAATTTTATATACGCTCTTCAAAATGGTTATAAAAACATAATTCAATGAATAATTCAATGAATAAGAAATACGTAAATAAATAAATGAATGAACAAATAAACGAATAAACAGATAAATTTACTCATTAATGAGCCAATAAATAAATAAAACAAATTATTCAAAAAATTGAAGTAGCGGTACGTGTTTTATAGTTTCAACCGGTTAAATGTAATTAACTCCATATATATGAAACTTAGTTGGATTTTTCTGATGGTAAGCTCGGTCCCCAGACGTAATAAGCATACCAATAACACACGCTTTTGTGGAGGTTAATGTAACTAATGTTTACCGATGTTGTCGGTGTTTCTCTATGTCCATCGTAATAGAAGCATTTAAACAAACGTCTCGAATTATATTTTCCATACATGTACATGAAACAAATTGCAAGGAAATCGATAGGAATAAATTTAAAGAATTTATTAAGCATTATTTTAAGCAGTCAAAAATAAATTGTCACTTCTAATTACAATATAATACAAACAATCTTGTACAGCATATAATACAATGTTCAAATTATATGAAATATAGAACTGTAATAAAATATATCATAAGATGATGACGTGGATCCTAATCAAATGATTGGTTGAAAGCGAACACGTGACCAGGCATGTATTTTTCCAAATCCAAATCCGAATCATGTTATAAAACATCATTTTATAAAACAAATAATACACATAATTTTGTTCGGGCAATAGTAAAATTACCTACACTCGGTACCTTCAAAACAGTCCTAACACCCTCGGCTACCGCCTCGGGCGTGTTAGTCTGTTCCAAAGGTACCTTGTGTGGGTATTTCTTGCTAATGCCCTCACTGCTGTGTAGCATTTGTATACTATTGACAACTCTTTATTGATTGTATACCGCGTAAGTTTATCGTGTGTGGAGTAACCTGCACGCTCACAAAGGCTTATGAAAATTAACTGAAGATATTTTCAAATGTCAATGTTTAAAAAGTGTGAACATGGTGCTTGCACGTTATCCGAATATGATTTATTAAAGCAATTTGATGGGGTATTAATATTGCAGTTAAGTTGATTCATTTAAGGTCTTTGCGAGTGTGTTTGTATTGAATTATTGCTGAAGACCAGTATGTCTTTAAGACATTTTGATGAGATTTAAAAACGAATGATTGTTTATCTTCAAGGATATACAGTGAAATTAATCAGCTTTCAAAGTTATCAAGCGGACAACATAGGTGGACCTGCTCCTCCGGCCAGACAAAACATTACCTACCAGTCTGTTGTGAATTTGAAATAAAATTTGAAAAAGACATGAATGAAATCTTTGCGGTTAATTTTGCGTGATAGCCATATTACATTCTTCAAACAAGCCGTAACAGAAGTGGGGCCACATCTAAATGATGATAGTGGTGATGATGATGATGATGATGTGGATGATGATGATAATGACGATGGTGATGATGGTAATTGTGATGATGACTATGGCAGAGTACCCCTTGAGGATTGATTTCAATAACCTAAAAAACAACAATAATCGAACTAATAAGGAACGCATCGACAAATTAATAGCCTGGACATAAACTTCTGCAGGATATTCAGTAACGTAGACTGGAAGGCCGGGGGACTGAATTGAATGCGATATCTTTTATTGTCTCGACTGCTTTCCCCCTAAGTGCAATTTCCATTTCTTGTATCCACCTGAGCTGATCATTCAAAAATGGCTATTGTATCTTTTCCTTTTTAATTCAGATGCACTCTTTCACATCTCTTCCCTTGACTCCCTCCCCGTCTTCTTACCACTCACCTACAGCCTTTTTCAAACTCGTACTCTCTATTTATCTTCCCCTTTCTATGTCTCTCTTTCCCTTCCTTTCCCTGTCTGTACTGTTGCTCTGTCTCTTTCTCTCTCTCTCTGTTTCTCTCATTCTGCTTATCTCTCTCTCTCTTTACTATATTTCTCACTATCTACTTTTGTCTCTTTGTGCTCTCTCTATCTCCTACTGTCCTTCTTCTTCTGTTACTCATAATTTGTCTCATCTCTCCTCCTCCTCCTCATTGCTCTGTCTCTTTCTCTCTCCCTTTCCCTCTCTCGGTTTCTCTCATTCTGCTTCTCTCTCTCTCTCTCTCTCTCTGTTTGCATTCCTCAAATAACTTTTCTCTCTTTCTTTTACTCTGTTTCTCACTCTCTTCTTTTATCTCTTTTTTGCTTTCTCTTTCTCTCTCCGTCGTTTTTACTCTCTTTCTCTCTCTCTCTCTCTCTCTCTCTCTCTCTCTGTTTGCATTCCTCCACCAACTGTTCTCTCTTTCTTTTACTCTGTTTCTCAATATCTACTATGTCTCTTTTTGCTCTCTCTATCTCCCTTGTCGTTATTACTCTCTCTCTCTCTCTCTCTCTCTCTCTCTCTCTCTCTCTCTCTCTCTCCTTCTGTCCGCTTCAATTTTCCTTTATTGAAGCCTCTTTCTCTTATTCTCTTACTCATGATTTGCCCTTTACATTGAAGCATTTCTAATCCTAGATGACCATTAACCGGTTATGAAAATAACCCTGACCTACATCCACTCTCTCAATGCTTTCATATAGCCCTGGTAGGAAGACGAAAGCATTTATATTAATAATTGACGTATGCCCTCACGGTGACCACGTTGTATAAATACTCCCCCAGGGAGTGGAGATGGTGCACATTGTGCGTGAATCCGATGACCGGGTAATGATAATAATAATAAATTACATTTCTATAGCGCATTATATAAAATATGTCTCTATGCGCTTTAAATTGTATTATGTAAAAGCTTAACTAATTATCTACTGTTAAATGTAAGCGCTTTGAGGCGGTATTTCATATAAAGCGCTGTATAACAATAAGTCCAGATTATTATTATTTTTTACTCTTTTGGAAGTGGTCCCTAATATTTCTCGCCTGAAAATGGATTTCAACTCCTTTAAATTAAGAGGGCTTGTTCTATCTAGTCAGTAAATACATGTTTTTTGTATTACGCTTGATCGCACGCTTTTCACATGATGTGCACTTCTTCCATAGCAATTCAATTAAAATAATGATCCGTACATATAATTAATTACACTTTTTCATTTATCTACTTACTTCTCACACACTTTATAAGCAGTTGTGCAGACTGGGCTTCAATAATAGTATTTGTGATTATAAGAAGATGGTTCTGCTGAGTGTTCAAATGTTGTGGTGACATGAATTGTATGAACAAAAATAGTTTGACGATCTGTATGCGACGACACTTCAAAGTAATAGACCAGCAAAGTTTTAATTGAATCGACTGTTTTTACTTTCGTTTAGGTGGAATAAAATAGGGTTGACTAACTGGAATTAATATGTTTGCCCGCATCATCGTCATCATCATCGTTATCATCATTGTCATCTTCATCATCATCTTCATCATCATCGTCATCATCATCATCGTCGTCATCATCGTCATCATCATCGTCATCATCACCATCGTAGTCATCATCATCATCATCACCATCGTCATCATCGTTATCATCATCGTCATCATTATCATCATCATCATCTTCATCATCATCGTTATCATCATCTTCATCATCATCTTCATCATCATCTTCATCCTCATCTGCGTTGTCAATATCATCATCATCAAAATTTGTATTTTCAATTACCTATCCGTTTCTGCTCAATAAATGTGTTAATATATTTCATGAATTTTGTCCGGGGCTGTCGTATTATCAAGCAATCTGCTTACAATGACAGTCCTTCTTCTGCAAATAATTTTATAATGTTTTATAATGTTTGAGGAAATTTCAATATTTATGAAAGTTTATCATATCGTTTTTGAACATAACAATTTATATATATATATATATGTAAATGCTTATTTATGATTCATTGTCAGAAGGATACTTATTGTACTTTATTAGGTGATACGTACGTAGACGTATCTCCTTTTGATTTCGTCAAGATTTCTTTATTATTTTTATTATTTAACCATGATTTTGTTCGCAGGATATCTCAAGAATGAATTAAGCCATAATCATGAAACTTGCCATGATGATAAATCTTAGTCTAAGTTAGAACTGCGTGATTTTTCAAAGACTCAAGGTTATCGTGACGTCATTCAGGCGCCATTTTGTGAAAATCAACTTATGATCATATCTTCATTACGGAAAGGAATTTCTCATTTATAATTATCAGAATAAAGATCAATATCTGACCGGTCAATTTCAGGTCAATAAATGCGCGCAAAAATGCGCGTACGCGTTTGTGCGCGCGTCAACGCGCGCGTAAATTTTAAATTGCTCAAAATCGTCTTTAATTTTTTTTGCATACGTTTTAGGCCATTATAAGCATTTCATACAAAATCGCGCAAAACACCCATTTTTGCGCGTTTTCGTTCGTCACGGCCGAACGAAAAATAATTACCCCTCAATTTTTTTTGACAGGATATTCCTCATATTTTTCTGAACAATTTGACACCATGTTCATCTCTTTATCACTATTAATAACGGAATGAGCGTCCGTTGAAGATAAATAACCGTGCGTGCTAGCTCATGTAGGCCTATTACATAGCATATATTGGCAAAAACATGCCTATAGAAAGTTCATCGGGATGAATAAGGACTGCCATTTTTTTTCTTCATTTAGATAGGGTATGAGTCGGAGATATGATTTCATGTCTCATTTGGCCATTAAGTATATTTTTACATAATCATATTAACCTTAGAACTCCAAATACGAATTTGCATATTATGACGTCAACATATTTACGGAAAATGATTGTATCTCTGCAAATATTGATCAATTTTCTTCTAAATTTTGATATGTTGTAGCTGAGACAATTCTTCAAAAGATTGTTACCAATATTTTTTCATTTTGATGACGTCATTAGATTTTTGCTTAATATGCGTCTTGTGCCTATGGGAGATGATTGATACTACATTCCAGTCTAGACTTATTCATTATGTTGCGTATGTAGTGCGTCGAAATATCAGTTTAATAATTGGTAGGCTCTGCAATCAGGCGAAAATTTGAGCTTGTTTAGTAAATTAATAGTTTAATCATATAACAATTGTCTATCGAATACCTGAAGGGGGCGCTATACCACTTTTAATCATGTTCATCGTCATTTAAAACCAATCGTATTCATGAATATTTTCATTAGATCATCATCGGCACACTTTCATGATACAAAATAGCATACGTATCACCTAATTCGTCAAAGTGACGAATTAAAGTCTAGTATTATTATTGTTATCGAAAAACTGTATACTTACATTAATGCAGAATAAAATAAAATAAAATAAAAAATACCACGTCTTTTGTCGATTTCAGTTCTGTATGGTATGAGCTAATGTCCTTGGTGAAAGGGGATACATCAAAATTACAATTCAATTTAGACTTTCAAGATATTGAAAAACAACAATAACCCAGGAGAAATTAGTTGTTGTTTTTGTTATTTTCTGTAGCATATTCAAAATTGACATTATTAAGTTCATGTTGACGACCGTGATATGCACAAAAAATGCAAAACAAATTCGTCGCAGATACAAATTAATCAAAAGAACATTTTAACATGAAATAGTAAACCGTCAGGATATGGTATTTTGAGATTCTGTCTTCATTTTTGAAAAGGTTTTGAATATCACTTCAAAACTCCTCCATCCAGTCAAACCTCAGACAACTTTGTTTATATTATTTATTCTGGACGTGTCAATGATCCTTGAACACATAACTATAGTCACTTTCCGTGACTGCTTATAATTTTTCACTTTCCGCTATGTTAAAGCCTCATCATAAGAAAGAAAATATACATAAAAATACTTAACACATATATATATATATATATAAAACCTATGTTGAAAATATATTTATTTATGTGCATTAATTCCGAAAAGTAGTAGTCTGATACATTTTAGCATTTTGATATAAATCAAACAGTATTAAAATGAATATTTTATAACTAACAAGTACACCAAAATACATAAAACCAGAAATTCCAGTAACCTGTATGTTCTTGTTTATGATTATAAATCTTTAAAACCATTGTGAAATACACTGGGCCACAGATTTGAATTTTCCATTCTGTTGAACTTTTATCTTGCCCTTCACTTCACTCTTTTAAAAGAAAACATCGAAAATATATTATTAGCTCCTATTTTCATGACTATTGATCAACTTGTTCCTTTTTATATTTTTTGATGCACTTAGAGTGTTCGTTTATTTTCTGTATGATTTAGCTTTGTTGGTTTGTTAAGTTATATTCTGTGCTTGTAGTACATATTGTCCAATATTTCTTATAGGGTTCTGCCTCGAAAGGATAATAGCCTATGCGGTTCCCTTCCACATTTTTATTCTACTGTAATGTATTTTTAATAATATACATATGCTATTATTCATATTATCTAGGTTTTTAATGGTTTGTTTTCGATGGAATGTGGAAAATAAAAATTGAACTTGAACTTGAATTGTTCATGGGTCCAATAATGAAAACCACACACATAAAAAACGAAATCCTTCCGGTATCTTGAACGATTTTTATACAAAATATATGAATCCAGTAAGAATTCAGGCACGGGTATTTCTTTGAAATTGTTTATCCCATCTGGTCTCCTTGTTTAGCTAGGGTATCAGCCATAGTCTCTTCCTGTCCTGCAATAGTATTAACACTGTGGATCTTGTTCTTCTTTCCCTTTGAAAACAACTCGCGTAAAGCGCGTCTAAAGTTCGCGTTCCTTGAGGCATAGATGAACGGATTCATACAGCAATTCGCAAAGGCCAACACCACAAAGCCAGTGTATAGAGAGCCTGAGAGGAAAGAAGCGTCAAATATACCCATCTGATAGCAGAAGTAGGCGATTTGATCGGGTGTCCAGCAGATGATAAAAGTGATAACAACCATGAAGAGCATCTCAATGACGCGACGCCTCGCTTGAAGCAGCGAAAGCGCGGGACCGTTACTTTCTTTCCGATTAGACGATAGCGCACGAGCTTGCGCGCGTAATGTCATGACCGTGCGCGTTTGCGTGAACAGCATAATCACCATAGGCAGGAAATATTCGATCAGGAAGAAGCTCACTCCAATAAACCTCTGAAAATGTACACTTGGGTATTTCACATAGCAGGTGTGTTTCTCGTTGTCTAGAAAACAGATGTAGAAACTTTGAGTGTTTAATGTTATCGAAGCGACCCAGCAACTTAGAAGAACATAACGAGGACGTTTCTTCGAAAAGATGGAACGGTAGTTCATTGCATACACGACTGCCACGTACCGTTCAAAGGCAATCATGGTGAGCGTGAATACAGAAGCGATAATTGATATCCACATGGTGATGTTGGATCCTGCAAAGAACGTTCGACAATAGAGTTCACCAAGAAATCCAGATGGCACAGATATCTCCGTCGGTCTCGGGAACTGATGAAAGGACGTGATGAGGTCAGCAACGGCCAGACCCACGATGAAGGTATTGGTACAGCTCTTCATTCTCTTCCGGTTCATGTACACGAAAATAACGAGTGTGTTGCCGAGTATTCCCAGGATGGCCAGGATTGTTCGGATAATCGTCTGCCAGTTCCACTGGATAGCACGAAATGCCCATTTCACTTCGGCAGTTTCATCGTAGAGGGCGGTGTTGTTTGTAAGATCCATGGTCTTAGTCTGAGGTCATGTCCGCTGGTTCTGAAACGAAAAGAGATACAAACGAAGTTAATTCACAATAAGATACACAATAGGGAATCAAATCTTATACGACTGAGATCAGCATTTTAAAATAATATGTATAAGGTATTCTGACTTTAAAGTTTATCGACACTAGTGTGGCTAGGAGGAATTAGACCACACAGCGAGGTCACTGACAGGTGGCTATCTCATCAACTCAGCTCTCAAATAACATAATAAATAGAGGATCATGGGGGACCAACATGCACAGATTAGGGAAGTTTTCTATATAGAGGGAGCAAGTAGCTACAAGTAGGACAGTGGGACTTTAAAGGTACTCAGTAACATTGTGATGGTTGATTTCACAAATCTGTTGAATCAGGATGCAAAACACATACAATTATGTTTGTATGTATGGACTTTCGAAATAAAATGCCCTAAAATCCGAGATTAATTCACGCAATATGAAGATTTTTAACAAAGTTCAACGGGTTTTTCGAAAGGCGACAAACTTGTTGCTTCGGCAAATGCTCCAAACTTTCTGGTTGCAGTTTAGTTTTTGGTTATAAATGTAGTGTTTTAGTCCAGAGTTGAGGTTAGGAAGTTATGTATATTTTGTGTATTTTGTCTCTATTTAACCTTCTTCTTTCCTATCGCTCTCTTTCTCTCTCTCTTCCTCTCTCTTGCACCCTCTTTCCTTAAAGATCAAGTTGAGTTCTGGTCATGCGATTGAATTTTGAAAGAAACGGTGTGGAATCGACCAGAAAAGGTTGATCATCTAGCATTTAAGAATTAGTGTGTATTGCAAGGTTCTGTAGAACCTTGCAATACACACTAATACTTCCGTGTCAGTTTAACTAGGAATAGAGTTGACTCCCAGCTGACGCCATTCAGAGTGAAATTTGACTCCGTGGAAATAAGAGTGTGGAATCATCAAAATGATAAGAAATTTGACCAAGTCTTGGTAAAGTTACAAACACTGTACCCAAAAAGATGTATATGGGACTACACGAACACGTGGCGTAAAAATCCTCCCCCGAGTTTTTACGATGTTACATGACATATTTAGAATATAAAGGCATTTCAAGAGCCATGCTTTTCAGCGAACATGTCTTATCTGATGTTCTCCACACGTGCATATAATAAGAATGATGACGCTCACAAATTATTGTTCACCACTTCCCAGAACTCAACCTTCTCTTTAACGTTTCGCTTCTGTTTATCCTCTTCTTCCATTTTTATCATCATGATAAAATACGGGCCTACTTCTCGAATTCACACCACCTCGTGATTTGTTTCCTTAGTTTTTGTTTCCTCTTTTCTCTTTGACTGAGAACTGTGAAGATTTCATTTTATCATAGTATTATAATAGAGCAGCTTTCATAGGTAATCGCACGTTTGAGATTCATATCCTGGTCCATTTAAAGACGTTGTCCTGCTCTTTTACACGTATTCCTCACCCATTTGGTGGATTGATGGATTTCAGGGGACTAACATATCAATAAAAGTCTTGACATAACATCTTAAAACCCTCTAGCGGACACCACCTTGAGTCTCATTAATTGAAAGAGAATCTGCCTGTCACCCTATATCTTTTGTTTTTGGGGTTGTTACTCTCTTCTAACCGGCGGGCATGCTGGACGTAATGATAGGTCAATAGCGCTATGTTCACTGTATAATATCCCTAGTAACATATCACCCGATTACAGAAGACACGGGCATCTCATTTAATAGGTCTGTCCTCATCAGCTCGAGATTGCCAAATAGCCCGCTATTTCTGATTTAGGAAATAATCCCGAAGTTACAAATCGCTTCTTCATCAGCTAGAGACTTGACCT